>CAKAOI010027241.1:0-18904 GCA_916701655.1 Sebastiscus albofasciatus
TTCAGAGGATAGATGGATCAAACTAGAGACCTAGAGCATTCAGAGGATGGATGGATCAAACTAGAGACCTAGAGCATTCAGAGGATGGATGGATCAAACTAGAGACCTAGAGCATTCAGAGGATAGATGGATCAAACTAGAGACCTAGAGCATTCAGAGGATGGATGGCTTTCCTAGCTAGATTGACAATAAGGGGATTTCTAAGCAGTTTACACAACAGAAGTGCTCACCATCCAATCGCTGAAAAATGCAATTCTTGCAGAAATTTGTATCAATTCTCGAGTGGTAACAAATGGTTGAATTTAGAACCAAATTTGTGTAACAAATTGTATCACCCCAAAAATTGCTGCAACAACTTATGAGACATAATAGAGCATGGGAATGGCAATCATATACTTCAATCATTATGTTCTAAGCCCTTTACAATGTATTTTAAATAATTCATTCATTCATTCATGTTTAGTTCAGATTTTTGACTAGACACACAGTGCTGAGCTGCATCTCAAATTAATCTTCACGTTCCCAGCTTTCTGATGATGTACACCACTTCTAACATCTACTGTTGACCTGCTATCGCCCTCTGAACACCCCCTGTGCCCCCTAAAAAAGACAAAAACAGGTCTACTGTGGGTCTCAGAGGATTAAGGCCCATATTGTCATTTATATGTGGCAGTAAAGTAGAAAATGAGAGAACAAAACAAAACAAAAGCCATACTTCTTTCCAAACTTCTTTTTCCCTATTCTTCATCTCCTCGGTTCTGGCTCAATGACTGGGCGTGTTTACAGTGGGATCTTGACACGCCCCGTCAGGAACTCCGTCAGGGGACTCCTAGCAGCTGGAAGTTGGCTGGGAACTGGCTGGCAGCTGGAAGGCATTTGGCTGGGAGGGGACATTCAAGGTGGCTGCATCTTTACCTGTGTTTACTCCCAGCACTGTACAGTGCATTTAAGTTAGAAAATCACTTGTGACTGTTAACATGGTAAAAGCTTGTCTTCAGTCCCAGAGATCTTTAGCAGCAGCACCAAGGCGTTAAATAGAGGAGTTCAGTAGCACCAAAAGCACTAATAGCCAAGTCATTCTCTCTCCAAGTCCCCGCTGCAGTCTCTTTCATTCAGCTCCTCCAACACGTTCCTCCTGTCAAAAGTGGACTCATGCCTCTTTTACTTGGTTATTGGAGAAGGTCCAATGCCCTCCTCAAAGATTTCACATTTCTCTTTCCTTCTACATTTTCACCTATTGGATGACATCCAATGAACTCTGTACTGATCTCGCTCACTCTTTCTTTCTCCCATCCTCGCCTTCTCTCTCCCTCTCTCTGTCTGTCTTTGCCCGGCGCACCTCAGGTTTTTAAGATCTCGGGACTCAGAGGGTGATTTCATCCTTCACTGGGCCATGAAAGCACTTTATAAGTACATCGCCACCGCCAGCGCATTAATCGCCTCGGCCATATTGATTTGTCTGTTCTGTTGTGCAAGCCAGCATATGGAAGAGAGAGGGAGGGGGGGGGAGAATAAGAGGAGGGTGCACAGGAGTGCTGGAGAGGAAGAAAGATTGGGGAAGGAAATAGAGAGAGCATTAGGGTCTGGTAATTAGAGTTACATAATGAGGTGGTTTGAAACTCAGGGTTAGAGGAATTAATATATGCATGCGCCTTTGCTCTCGCAAGTTTTGAATAAACGGGTCTTGTACGGCAGAAATGCATTTAATATATTTTGCTGCAGCAAGGGATGTAGTGCAAAGTAAAATGTAAGTAAAATGCCATACGGAGTTGTGTTGTTTTATCAATGTCAGAAATCAGCAGATGCAAAGATAGGTACCAAATGATTAAGATGTGTTCAAACAGATTGCTAAGCAGGTTTTAGCAGCTGTGTGATTCCAAGTCAATAGAAATAATTTGCTCTAGGCAGCGCAAACTGGTGAAGTATGGAAGACTAAATAAAACAGACCAATGAATGAATAAAATAAAAAATGACAATGAATTAATAATAAGTGACAAAATATAGGAATAATAAATAAAATAAATAAGTATGAAATTTAAAACAAACATAAATCTGCCTAAATTAAATTAGTAATTCGACAGTGACATAAATAAATAAATAAATATACATTTAACAGTAAAGTTGCAGCCGGACAGCTAAACAATGAGGAAGCATAATCATAAAATCGATTAATTTATGTATCACGATTTTTTTTAACGTTTTTGAAATACATTTTTGAATGCCAGAATCAATATATTTGCTTCATTTGAGTCTATGCGGAGGTAGAAAGAAGTTACCGCTTTTATGGTTGTAGTCAGAGCAACGTGACGTCATATCCATTCCGTATCCATCAACCAAAACAAGCTGATGGGAGAGCTATAGATGACCTTGGAGAAGTTAGCGGAAGTATACACGTGTGACTACATCCGGTTTTCAAAATAAGGTGTTAGCCAAGGGAACTGTATATTCAAAATACATATATAGAAATAAGACTGATTGGATTATATTAACCAGAAGTATAAAACATTACATGTCCCTTATAAATTAAAAAGAAAATATCACTAATTTGTCAGGAAAATGTCTTCATTCTTTGATTTTTGGATTTCTGGAAAAAAAATTGATAAATAATGCCTGACAATGACTGATATATTTGACTTCAGGACATCTCTGACCACATACATGCTGAAAATCAAACATGTTTACTTTTTCCCATGGTCTAGTGTTAAAAAGTTAACAAAAATCACAATAAATCGCAATATCTAATCGCAATACTTAAAAATCGCAATACATAACAAATCGGCACCCGAGTATTGTGATAGTAACACACTGAATCTCCGATCGAACTGTCTGCAATGTTGCAATGTGGGTAATGTACACGGCAGGTGACAAATAAGAAGAACGCATGGAATTAAAAAAGACAATATATCTAGTTCAGCTGCATCATTTTTTTTACTGTCTATCACAATGTTCTGAGTGAAAGCTTAATGAGCGCTCTGTTAACCACCATACACTATATAATTTTATCTCCCAACTGTCATCACCAACTGGTCCAGACTGGCCTGGAATGGATTCATTCACTCTAAATCACTCTAGCTGCCTAAATCATTTTTTAAATTTGGCACAACAATTGTAAAAGCATGAAATATTATTGTAGCTTGATGGAGGGGTTTAGTCTTTGATAGAGAGGGTAATGGAGTGGCAAAACTGTTGGTATTAACTTCCTCTGCTCTGCTGGAAATAAGACTGTGCAGGTATATTTGTCTTGTAGCTGGTCAATGTTCAGGAGCAGCTGTTATTGCAGAGATGACCCTTGTGGTTACTCCTCTCTCCTTTTATTTGAGGAAGAAAGAAGATTTTCTTTGCTGTGACTGACACACAAAATGGCAATGTTCCAAAGTGGGGGTTATTGGTGATGGGAAATGGATTATGGTGAAGATGTAATTTTGTTACTGTGCTTGAGAAAAAAAGAGGAAACATTGGTTTCTAAGGGAGGCATAATCTTGGGATTCAACTTATTATTTAGCTTTACGCTTTGATCTAACCAAAATAAAAAAGAGATTTTAAAGGGAAAGAAGACATGATGAGGTAATCATGGCTGTAAGGAAGGAGCTGATCTAGATTGAGATTTCACATGTCTTTCTTTATGGAGTCCTTTTCACCTCCTAACTTCCAAAATTGTCATTAATGACATTTGTGGAGTTTTACTAGCTGCCAGCCAATGACCTCTTACACTGTGAAGGCTCTGTTAAATGCATGAGTCAGTAATGGAGCGATGAGGACAAAGCCTTTCCCCTGATATTTTAAGATATTTCAACAGGATCACAGTTCATATATTGATTTTGAGAAAGGAGGCTCCAACAACACTGGCTCACAATCTAAATGTCCTTTCCCTCTGGAACCTTTCATCACCTTTATTGTCCAGAATCTGATAATTGAATTGATTCTTTTTTTTTCCAGTAATTCAAACATTTTGTGAGGACCATTTTCTGCTATCAGTTATGATAATTGGCCTTAAACTGCTTGCATGTATACATCACTCAATAGAAGGGCAAATAAGCAAACGATGGTCGATTCAAATGATGAAACCATTACAGCATGTGAGGGAGTTGCAGCGAAGAGGAAATAAGAGTTCACGGTGGATACTTGTTCACAAAGACCACAACCCTTCCTGTCAAACGTTCTCGGCTTTAAAATGCAATATTGTTAATCTGCCACATTGATTCAACAGCAGCTGTCTGAAAATCCATATTTCATAGAGCAGAAGGCTCGGAGAGCGGGAGTCAGAGATTTAGCTGTATTTTGCTGCGGTGGCATTAAAAAACTGCTGAACTGTTCACTTAAAAGGGAATGAAACCGAATGGAAGTTTTGAAATATGGTATTCCTTTACCCTTTATGTGGACATTACAGCTTAAATTACTCAACAGACTGTGTTTCCAGTAGCCAGAGGGAAGAGTTTGTGCCATCAACCTCCAATTGAGGAACAATGGAACTGGATACGTAATCATGATTGGCTGTAAGCAGCACCAGCAATACTAGACTATTCACTTAAATGCTTCATAAGCAAAAGTCAGTCTTGGTTTTGAATTTCACTCCCATGTACCACTGCAGCACTGTATTTCAGCGTATTTTAAAGCAAGCACGTCCCCTTCAGTTATTATTTCTCAAATTATAAGTTCATTCTACATCAGTTAGAGTTGTAAAATGTAGTGGTTATATTCGTTAAAAACGAACTACTAAGCAAACGTTTTGTAAAGATGTAACATTAACTTGAACAGTTGATAAAAAAATGCTTAACTGAAAATGTGATGTGACGGTACTAGTTTTTTTTTACGGGCCAGTCTTGCCCAGTCCAATAAGGCGCCCATGTTGACATACAATCCAAGAGTCAGTGCAGCGTCTATGTAGATTATATATGTCTATACGCATCTGCCAGAATATCAACTTCTATCAAAGTTTGATTGTATTACACTGACTGTGACCTTCCTTTATTGGCTTACAAATAAAACTAAACCTGACTCTCAAATGGCTTCAACATACTAATGGTTATAGTGGCTGGGCCCAATGTAAACTGTATAGAATCAAGGTGAAGAGCTCTACACCCCTAGACTCAACTCCCTCTTATGATTAGTTATTAAGCAATTTCAGTTGAAATCTTCCAATTGGATCTTAAAACATATCTCTAATTGCCACCTGGCTGACCCAAATAAACCTTACAACACTGTCTCTTCTCTAACACAGCTAAGGCAGCAATGAACTTACTCCTGCTGTATCTCCACACTATGCATGCTGCCTGTGTGAGTGAACACATGGCTGGATGTGTGTAGGTGGTCCTCATCATGGTTCTGTGTGTGGCTGAGTATTTACCTTCTCTCTCTCAGACACCTGGCCAACACGGTGCCTAAACCTGGCAGTGGATGCAGGCGCTACTCTCGCCTCGGTGGACGGTGCCACTGCATCATGTTTCTCTCTGTTTCAATGTCACTGTTCATGTTGCTGTTCATTTTTGTGTTCACCCTGGGACATATTGCAGGCTAAATCATCAAGGTGAGGGGTTTTCTGGCTTTTGTCTGACTTGGCATACCCAGTTTCTCCCAATTTCATTTTTTTGTCTTTCCTGGAGGAGTTTTTCATTTCATTCAGAACGATGCAAGGGTGGCTCACTGATGTACCTGTGCTAACATTGCTAGGTGATGTACATTTATGGTGGGGACACACTGACCACGTGAGAAGCGTGTGTCGGCTGCCTCGCTAAATTGCTGCGTGTCCCTCGCGTGTCCCTCGCGTGGGTTGTCCACACTGGCAGCGTTTTTGCTGCTGCAGCTGCCAGCCCTTTCTTTCTACATTCTTTCTACATTTTGTCAGTTTGCCTTTCATAATGGCCATTTCATTTCATTTTAAATGTCATTTATATTTATTTTAGACAGAAAAAGGGTAAGAACCGTGTGGTAGTTTGTAAATAATAATATTTCTACAAATTCTACAAACAGTAAATCCACAATTAAAGCCTGTACTTTATTCATTCATGGAGCCGTGCAGGTCACTGCATGTTCTACAGCACTGTCCTGCACAAATTTCAGAATAGAAGCCTTGTTTTAACAAATGAAGGGATTCTGTCCGCAGAAAAAAAACACTTGAAGGTTTTTATTTTGAAATGAAAGCAGGAAGTGTTGATTTAAAAATAAATCTTTACTTTTTTTCATGTACATGACATATTCTACAGATACAGACATTGGAAGTATAGTAATGTTGCTGATATGATCAATATACTGTCAAAAGATTACTTTCACTGTCTGTTGTAGCTGTTAACCGCGCTACTCACGCGGGCAGTGTGGCTGCTCTGATCTGTTAATATGGACGCCGAAATAAAAAACAACAGGTTCCGCAGCCGCCACGCGCTGCTCACGCGGGCAATGTGGACACGCCGTTATTATATTTCCATCATGCTTCACTTTTTTCTTACATTGACTACGTTTACATGCACAAAATATTCCAGTTTTTGCCCTTATTCTGAAAAAGACAATATTCCTACTAAGTTGCTTACATGGCTAATAAAAATGAATATTCCACTAATATTCATGTTTCCATGCAGCAGTCCATACCCCCAATAACGTAACCTGTGGCAGACCTCACTCTTTCATTCTTCATCTTGAAAAGGTCAGCATTGCAATATTTGCGCATATCCAAAAACTGCGCATCATGGGCACCGACATAAAAAACAAGAGATTGCGCTGCTGATGTTCCCTGTCTGGCCCTGGTGTAAACTGCTATGCAGCAGCCGGGCTATTTCCCTCGTCTTGGTCAACCCAGAACAGGTTCAATTATGATTTGGGCCTTAGTATTGCTCCCATAGCATCCTTATTGTCAGCGTTTTAGCACCCTGTTGCCAATAGAAACACTAACCAGCTGGATGGTAGATGGAACTGCAAAGTCCACCTGACCTTACAAGAAGAGGGTATATGCAAAGCTCCAGTGTAGTAATCTCCCATTCATGACCCGCCTCTAAACATAAGCCTGTATCTCACTTTATCTGACTCAATTCCATGCCCAGCAAGGATTTTGACATTGAATAGATATTGACATGACTACCTGCAGCTACTCTCAAAGCTGCTTGCTGGCAAAATGGAAGCTGAGATTACTTTTTACCACACCGTAGTATTGAGAAAATTGTTGTGTGTTTGGGTTGAATTCAACCATGTGTTGCATATAACTGACAATCAGAAGCTTGCTGAAATTTCTTTCTGGTGATTGCAAGGAGGAGCAGTGAAAGGAGCTGGGAGTAGTTTAAAGCCTCACCGTGTTACAATTCTATAAAAGTTGAGAAGGGGATAGAAAGATTACTGCGGTGAATACAAATGAAGCAGAGATCTGCTGGCGTGAGCTCAATGTGAGGTTATCTGGCCGGGCATGACCAAGCATGTTTTCTGGTGGAAATCACTTCTTGCTTTACATAACTGCTGGTGTAAAAGGCCAAACAGGAGCTGTGATAGTGAGGGCACTGAGTAAATGTCAGCCTACTCTACTGCATATCAATAACCTTTAACAATTGCGGTTTGCAGTCTGGTGAGTTGGCGTTACAGAAAAGGCAAGTGATTTTCATATTCAATTTTGTATACTTAATGTTTACACTAATGTTTCATTCATTAGATTCTACAGCCATGCTAGAGTCTCTATGAGGCTATAATGCTCTTTGTGAAGAGAACAAAACAGTGGGATGGATAATTGTTAAGGTCCAAAGTTTGTTTTTGAACTTCAACAGTGATGGTGAAGTACATGTTAATATGGTAGATGGTGTTATCACTTTACCTTTATAAACTTACTGTTTTACAACCTGTTTATCTATTACTTATCATTATGCATTTACGACATTCCTGTTTACATTCAATTCATTCATTTTGCAATTACTGTCTACCACAAATATATTTCATTTATGGTATACTTTATATATGTTAAAATGTATCCCTATATTTTGATATATTCACTATTTTATGTCTTCGATTTTTACTTTTTTATTGCTTGATTTTCTTAAAGCAAGGAATTGTTGTATGTATGTATGTGTGTAAGTGTGTCCTTCACATATCTCAAGAACCATTCATCCGATCTACTTCACACTTGGCGGGTGTATTGCTGGGCACCCAAGGACGTGCAGTGTCGAAGTTGGTGCAATTTGGACACGTGCTACATTCAATATTAAAAACAAACTCTGAATAAACAAGCGAACAGGCTCGGGACCCTGTGGACTGAATCGAGCATGTCTTCCGCAGCAGGTCTTTTTACAGGCTACGGCTCATTGACTGCAGTTCACTTTTGCTGCTGGAACTGTAACTAACGTTACGATCAAACTCTTTTTCACTTCCCTGGAGTCAATGAGTAAGCAACGCTTCCGAGGGCCAAGCAATCGGACCGCTCCAAACGGCCACACGCTGCGAACAGCCATGCCCCGAACAGGCACTGCACAATATACTTAATAAGACTTGAAGAGCAACAATCAGCACACACTAATGATATCTAACATATAGAACAGATCTCAAGGTGAATTTCTGCTTAAGATGCAGAACAAAGCGGCAACACAAACAACTACTTGGCAGTCTCCTTCTGCCCATGACCCTGACTAGGTTAAAGAGACAGGAAATCCACTGTACAAGCAGCCAGACTCTGTCCATCGGCTCCGGTGTCTCCTGCCTTCCTGCACTGAAGCCAAATCGGAAATGTCTCCAGTTGCCTCTCGGTTCCTCAGTATCATCATTAACCTTGCTACTGTGTCTGCACACACTGAAACACTCGCAAAGTCCGGCTGTTACTGACAGGCAGGCACACACACACACCTACTCAAGCATTTTAATGTATAACATGATGACACACAGGCATACTCATGCATGTGGAACACTCACACACAACCTTTGCTAGGTTTTTGGCCACCTTTCATTACTCTTACACCAAGACTCCAGCAAGAGAGCGAGGCTTTCATGCAAATTTGACTTAATGGCCAAACGGTGGAATTACAACAGGTTCTTCATGCCATTGTGCCCAAAAATACTTTTTCCCATAGACTTACATTGGAAAAGAGACATCTGTAAATAAGTGGATTATTTCGTTTGGAGTAAATAAACGGGAGCCCTTATTATTAGAACTTAATCATTAGGTCCTAAAAGTTGTGAAATGTACTAATAGCTGAATCCAAAGTTATTTCCCTTCCTCCGTTCATGTGAATGAACCCGAGGCTGAGGGCCGGGAGGGGGGGGTTAAAGGAAACACTAGTACACTTGCTTTATATGGCCCATGGATGCGGAAGATCGCCAGAAGATCTGGGTAATTTTATACTCTGTGTAACTTTCATAGGAAGGGGCCCCGCCTCCAGCGCTGTATCCAGTTCTCTTTATACGTCCAAGCAACACATACAGATTTTTGACAGAGCTGTGGCCTTTACAACAGCACAGCTAATCCACAGGACCAATACACTGTGTGGACTATGCATATATCCATGCATGTGTATGAATAGTCACAAATAAAGCACACACACAAATACTCACACAATCCCATTATTATCCATTTGCATAAAGTTTTGGACACAACAAGATAGACGAAATGTCACTGGGTTTTCTGAAAAGAGTTTGTCCCATGTCTAATGAAATATGCACATGCATACACAAATGCATTTGGGCTATAAGGTCATCGAGTAATGGTGGAACAGACTTTAGGCCATGACCACATGCACTGAGACAGTTTGTGGCATTTTCTTGATATATATTTTGGAAAACGAGAACCAGACATTTCAGTAAAGACAAGAAGTAATGAGTAAATTCATAACTACAGTACATATCAGGCCTATATGCTTTTCACTTTATGTAGGGGACATTCACAGTTGTTAGAAATCTGTCTTTTTGATCACTAACCTCATCCCCAGGCGCCGAAGAAACCCTGTGTGGACATTTTATGCTTCATAGCCTCGGCAGTCGTCCTCCGGCAGCGTTTGTCGACTTTGTGTCATGTTTCACTGAGGGAACTTAAATAACAAAGTTCACAACAGGGACAAGAGGAGGAAACAAAGGTGTTGCTTTGTGTCTTTGCCACATTTATTCTAGACTTGCTTTTGGTGTAAAGTGGAAAAGGCCACACATTCACCACACAGCAATATCCTTTTTCCATCCATCCATCCATCCATCCATCCATCCATCCATCCATCCATCCATCCATTCTCATCTGCTTATGTGGGGCAGCTGGGCGCTTTACAGCAGCCCACTGCTCTTAAGGATGGGTTAAATGCGGAGGTCAACTACCACATACGTTCTGTGCCTGCATGAGATTAAATAACTCCCCACACCAGCAGGTCGCAGTAGTCTTTGTCATTCAGAAAGCGAAACCGGAAGACCGAGGACGGCGGATTATACCAGCCGTTGTTACGATATGTACATGAAATAAAGCGGCGTCTGCCGACCATTTTCCCACCCCTCTCACTCACCACTTAGCTTCATACCAGATGGCCATGTCGTTGTGAAACTATTTGTGAATTGGAATGGTCAGATGAGATAAAGATGAAAAATGAGAAGCGCCCTCTGTGTTTTTCCTCTTGACTTTACTCGTTGGCTTGCTTTCCTGACTTCTGTTTCTCTTCTCGTGCACTGATTCGTTAAAGCTAAACAGCCAATCAGAGTGATTTCTCTCACTGACTGGTGCTGCCGCCAATTGAACATGATGGATTGGGCCAAAAAAAACTCCAACACAGACAGACTAAAGTGTGTCAGGCCTTTGGAGATAGGGTAAGGAGCTCAAACATCCAAAGGGAGCAATATCCCTTTTGAGGGATGACATTAGATGAGGTGTATTTAATTAGCAACCTCCCTGTGCTCAGTTTGTCCCCCATAAAATCAAGGGCATGATCAATACTGTTGTCTTGTCAGTCTGTGTGAACTAAGGTTCTTTGTAGCTCAGGGAGACTGTAGCTGTCAACAGGATCAGTTTAGATGATATCTCATATCTTCATCTTTAATTGTCAGCAGTTACTGACCAGCAGTTCAGTATACCACATAGCACTCACCACTAAATATACAGTAATTCCACTTTTGAATGTAATGGTTAGGTTAATGAAAAAGTAATATAAAGTATAAATTGTAAAAAAAAAAAAAAAAAAAAAGGTTACATGGTGGAGAGGAGGTCGTGTTGCTCCCGTTCTATCTGTTTGGCGATGCCTGGAAGCTGCTTGACATCCTCCTGGATCCATCTCTTCCTATATATTCACATTATATGTATGCATTTTTTTTCATATGGATTGTCTATTTTGGTTTTTTTTGTCTGGAAGTAGGATCCATCCTCTATTTCTTCCATTATTTTGTCCCTGTTAAAAGGTTTTTTTGTGGCGATGAGAGGGTCGTACTGTAAAGAACAGAGGGTGTCGCATCCTGTACAGATTGTAAAGCCCTCTGACGTAAATTTGTGATTTCTGATATTGGGCTTTACAAATAAAACTGACTTGACTTGCCACTTCGCTTGATGCCGAGTAAACCAGCTGATGGCCCTATGGAACACTTCAACGTCACTTCCAAAAAAGGAAAATAACACTCTGTAAATGAGGCATGCAAAAAAGCAGGTGCTTCCACACAGATGTGTTCTCTAACTCTAATTACAATTTACATTTAGGCAATTTAGGCAGATGCTTTTAACCAGAGCGACCTACAGTAAAGTGCAAGAGTAAGAGAGGGAAGATTCCTCAAGCATCAACTGGGTAAAGAGCCCGGTACTTCGGAGTGTAATGAGCAGTGAATGCGACATCAGTCAAGACGGTTAAATAGTAACATCTATCCTGTCAGCGGTCTAAATAATATGGTAACAGCAAGGACATGAGCCTCTGCAGTGTGTGTGTAGAGGGTGAAGCAAGAAGTCAGGGTTGGGTGAAAGTCTTGAGGTCAGGGAGAAAGGTGGGATTGGAAGAAATAGATTTTCAGTAAGTGATGTAAAATAGACACAGACTGTGTAGCCCTGATCGATGTAGGAACATCATTTCAACTGTGGTGCCGAGGGGGGAGGAGGGGAGCCATGACAGGGCAGGGTTTCACAGGGGACAGAGGCTCAGTTGACTAGCAGCAGCCAAGTGCAGAAGCCAGGCCAAACTGCTGGGTTGAATCACGGCCTTTGGGTTGCCTTATAGGCAGCAGCAGTGTTTTGAAACATAGGCAAGAAGCCAGCAAGGAAAAGATTGTGAGGAGTTACATTTTGGAGGTTGAAGACAAGCTTGGCTGGAGCATTCTGGATGAGAAGTGGATGTGTGAAGGCCAACAAGGATGGAGTTACACACTGAAGCCTGGAGACAGGAGAGCTTTGGAACAGGAGCCGAGCAGAGCCCCTTGTTCAAGCACCGACGTGTGCTGTGAATAAGAATAGGAGGATGGAACAACGGCTGAAATGTGGGGCTTCGGAGATAGTTGGGCGTCATAGACGGTTGCAGGTTTGAGTGCCAAAACTTTTTAACGGGACCCCATTTCATTGAAGGCAAACTGAAGTTTGAATTCTCTTCACTTTTTGTGTATGAAAATATAGTTTTCCACTTTTCAAAGGAAGGACAAAAATATTTTGGACAAATTTGTCAAAACAATGTCTCAGCTTCAGGGTGGGACTTTCTAAAGACTAACACGCTGCTGACTTTCCTCATGTGTCCAACGAGCAACAAAGTCAGCGTATGGAGGTCGGTGTAGATAGTTGGGTCAAACAAACACATGACTTTAACCCAGGAGACCAAAACCAAAACTCAGCGTTGACTTATTTTACCAAACTTTTGTAATGTAATTTACATACTTAAAGCTGCAGTGGGTAGAATTGGAGAAAATATGATTAAAAAATTTTTTTAATAAAACGGTCACTATATCCTGACAGTAGTGCATGAGACAGGTAATCTGTTGTGTGTCCTCTAATGGCATCTGCAAGATTTCACAGACCACAGGAAAACAACCAATCAGAGCCGAGGTGGGGCCTGCCGTCTCTGAGCAGCTGTCAATCACTCGCGGACTGGCTGTAAAATGAGAAAGTTTGTGACCAGTTGAGGAAATACCAAGCACCGCCCACCAGTTGGAGCAAACTTTCTAATTTTACAGCTAAATAGTACACTACAAGATGTTTCTGAAAACATTTTACATTAGAAATAGGCATTACAGTATCAGAATATTAATTTATATTTGATCAGTGCTGCTCAGAGTTCGCGAGAGGTTGACAGCTGCCACCGTTCAATGAACAGTCAATAGGAACGCTCGCTCTCTGAAATGTCCTGTGATTGGTCAAAGTCTCCCGTCACGGGTTAGATTTATTAAAGAATAAAAAAGAGCCATGAGGAGGTGCAGAAGTCTAGTTTTTTCTCAGAACACTTGAATTACAATATGCTGAAAGGTTATTATGGAGTTTTTGCCAAATGATGCCAAAAATATTCTGCCCACTGCAGGTTTAACTAACGCCACGTAGCCTACGTTACTTAAATAACAAACGTGGGGTACCTATTTTCACCCAAACCACAATGTTTTTTAAACCTAACCAAGTAGTTTTGTTGCCTAAATCTGAAGTTGTTTTGTTTTGATTCACATCGTTAAGTTTCGCTTTCACTTTCACAACGTGGAAGGGGCAGTTTGGCAGAAAAATAATTAACTTTAAATTCCTTTTTGTATTTACAATTTTGACTGAATAAATACACAAATAAGTTAAGTCAAAATTAACATCAAGGATATACTGATTTCTTAGCAAAACATTAGTTTTAACTCAGTTTGACTTAGACTTTGTAATTTCAGCTGAATTATTTCTAGCTAAAAATATCTCACCTTGAGAACCCAGTGATGATGATCCCCATGAAGAAAGAAGCTGCATTCAAACTGAAAAAAAAAATTGGTAAAGGAGTGCAGAAGCTGCAGCATCTGGTGTTACAAACATAAAGCCACAATGGAGAGAGGCCAGCTCTACTTTGCTGTGGGCTAAATGTGTGTGTGGGAGTCCCTGGTTCAGCACAGTCCCCCACTAAATTATTTTACCATCTGGATGACTGGCTGAAATTACAGATGAGCTATTCATCCCTGCTGGTGATTCTGCCATCGTCCAGAGAGAGAATCATACAAAATAATTCAGAAAATGCACAACAAGTCTAAAATACGTGTGAATATCCTTCTCCGTCTGTCAGTCTAACCAACATTATAGGCTGGTTAGAAACTTTGTAATCATTTCTAGTACAAACTGCCTTGATGCATCTTACAAAGGCTGTGAAGAATCGCTGGTGTGTATGTGTTAACCAACCCGTTAGTGATTATCTAGCAATGAACTTAATGCTTCTTATTGGTACTTCCGTATTCAACATCATTTGAGAACGAATGCTAATGTAACCCATTAATTCGGTGCTATTACTGCATATTTAGAGTTTTCACTCGCTTGTGGATTTATTAGGGCCACCTTGCTAAAAGTAATGCAGTCTAAAGCCATTTGTGGGAAATTACAGGATGTGGTCTGTAATAGACATAGACCTTCAGCAGGACAGAGCCAAAAGTGTCCCCAAGGGGGGAGGAGTTGAGGGGAGATGCAGAGGGAGAGACGTGAGCAAGATACTGCGTGAGGTGAATTTGAGTCACAAATTGTACTCCTTCTCAGAGTCATAAATCCATTAAATCTGAACACATAGACATGTTATACATATTGATATCATTTGATGTGACCTACACCTCCCGAGGATATGATTATCTCCGATGTGCATCACCAATAAACGTCCGTAAATCTGCTTAGAAATCATAGAAGGAAATAACGCTTCAGAACTTTTCTTCACTATCAAAGTAATCCAGTGATAGTTGTCTGTACATCCATGGGTACACTGCAAACAGGAACCGCTAATAACCCCCAGGGAGAGCGGTGGACGTTGATGCCAGTTTTCATAGTGGCCAAACGGCGTTATTACAACTTCCGTGTCCGTCACGTGATGCCATTGGGCCCAAAAATACTTTTTCCCATAGACCTACATTGGGAAAGAGACGTCTGTAACTTTTGAACACTAATAGCCCTTATTTAAATCATTAGGTCCTAAAAGTTGTAAAACACACTAATAGCCGAATCCAGAGTTATTTCCCTTCCTCCGTTCATGTGAATGGGACCCAGACCAAGGCTGGAGCGAGGGCTGGGAGGCGGGGTGAGCGAGCCGTGACGACAGCGTGACGGTTCTCTTAAAGCTGAAGTAGGCGAGATTGGACCAAATATGATTTAAAAAAGTTATTTTTATAAAACGGTCGCTATAGTCTGACAGTAGTACATGAAAAATGCAACAACAAAAAAAACATGGCTCAAAAAAAGAATCCCACTATCTGCCTGTAGCTGACATTACAACAGCACATTTGATGAGCTTTTACAGGGTCCTGCTCTCCTGATGGTTTCTGTCATCATATTGGTTCCCAGATTGGCCTATATATTGGTGGTAACATGTTTTTTTCTGTTTAATCAGCATTTTGGACTTACCCCCTTTTTCATACGAAAGTCAAATTCCACACCGAGCTGATAAAAAGAAGAAAAAATATAGAGAGACATGCGGTAGAAACTCAGAGATGCACTTTGAAATATAGACGTCACTCCGGACGGGACTTAAATCACAGATAAACAGCAGGTAATTGCGGCTGTAATCATTACTGGGGTTGGGGTGAAAAATGACCCACATAAACACTCCGACTTGGATGACAATCACAGGTCAGCGCAGGTAATGTTAAAATCACCCCACTTGCCCTAGAGACATAAATCCAGTCCCAATGGGGCTTAATTCAACAGCCCAGCAATAAATCCCACCTTTATGGTTATAATAGCCTTCCCTCATTGATATAAATTGGGTGGAAATAATAATAGAAATAGCTCTCAGTATAATGAGTATAATGCAATTCAACAGCACCACAATCAAAAAGTCAACACCTCTCTGAAACAGTCTCAATGAAACCTGGATATTATTATTTATTGCAGGGCTGTTAGGACTGCATTCATTTCAAGACAACTGCAGACAATGACATTTGAAATTCTGAGTTTTTGTGCCGCTCACACCGCAAGACACATTTTGTCCCAGACTTTTTTTCATGCTGATGTGAGAGTGTACAAACTACACAACTGATCTCAGACGAGGTGTGCACATTACAAGATTATCTCACGTGGGAAAAGCAAAGACTGGATCCAATAATCCAGATATTCAACAAAAACACTAAGTCAGTGTGGGGTAGATAATTTCAGTTTTTCAGAAACAGATGTGATGCATTCTGTCCCAGACACTTGCTGTGTAGCTTATGTATCAACCAAAAGAGGAGGCATAGCTATAGCATAGATTGGATTTACACGAGCCTCAAACACAACCCGTTCTCACTCCCAACTCGTAAAATACCGTCAGTGCCCCTCGGCGTCTGATACCGACGCACCCTTTAGCGTATATACGGGACAAGCGGGAGAAAAGCCTTCAGCTGTGACGGATATCTTCAGGTTCCCTTCCACACTTCATAATTAAGATTAAAATAATAAGTCACACAAATGAAATGGAGTTCAATGAAACAGAGTACAAGTAAATAAAGCTGGTCCATGGAGCAGACTGAACCCAGAGTAAAAAGACACATACATTTATACAATTCAATATCTCCTCTTTCTGTAGGGCTTGTTGGGGAGAACATACTCCGTAAGAATCATCAGAAACATCTTGTAGTGTACTGTTTAGCTGTAAAATGAGAACGTTTGTGACCCGGCAGCCATGTTGAAATAAGTTGAAGAAATACCAAGCACCGCCCACCAGCCGGAGCAAACTTTTTAAAGCCTGAAAACAGAGCTATGAGGAGGTGCAGAAGTCTATTTATCTCTCAGATCACTTGAATTACAATATGCTGAAAGGTTATTATTGAATTTTTTGCCCAACAATGCCAAAAACATTCTGCCTACTGAAGGTTTAAGTTCCACTTTCACGTTACAATCAGCTGTTCGTTTGTGTCCCGTGTTCACAACGTTCGGGTTCATTTTCACTGAACAAACATAGTAGCTTCAAGCTAAACATGTAGTTCTTTCCTAAACCTAACTAAATTATAATGGTTTTGTTGCCTAATCCTGAAGTGACGCCAAGGGTAACTATAGTGGTTTTAATCCCAAAAAATAAAGTGACGCCAAGTAAGGGGTATGACACCAAAGGGCGGTACGTGACGAGTTGGGATGAGAACGTGTTGGTAGGCAGCTGGGTGAACAAGTTGGATGGGTCACTGCGGCGCCAGGTAGACCCCTGCGGCCCCGTAGCAAAAGCTCCACCGGAGAGGCCAGATACACCGTCATGGCCGTCATCTTTTCTTGTAAAATGTCCGGTGTAATCAGTAACACTGGTGTTGTCACAAGTTTATTAACATCCCTACAATTGTCAAGACATTTCACTGCAGTGGTGGAGCGACCAATCGACCAACTAACTGGCATTGCCATACAGCTACAATACGATAGTCTGGCTGAAAATAATAACAAATAGAATTTGAAAACATTTGGTGCCATATAGCAGCAGAAGAGAGCTGGCAACAGACTTCTGCTTTAAACTGAGCTGGTAATACTTTGACCAGCTAATAAAAAGTTGTTTTTTGCAGTGCACTGCAGGATGAGGCTGGTGCTGTTACTATGCAGGGATGCAATAGATTCCTTAACATATATTGCTGCTTTCCAGAGATTTACAGTGAGCACAAAACCCAATGGACACTCTGATATAAACAGAGGAAGAGATGATGACATGCTTTACAGGTGGAGAGTTGTTTTATGTTCTACGCTTGCATCATTTAAGACAGACCAAAGCATCGCAGAGGGAAACGACGGAGAGAAAGAGGTGGTTGAAAGAGACACAGCCAGCGAGAGGGCAAAGAGATTAGTCAGGGAGGAAAATTGGAAAGGGAAAGATATATAACAAACATTGGAGAAAAAGAAAGAGATGAGACAGAACAAATTGGATGAGATTTCAGAAGCGGGGAAGACAGAAATTGAGGAAACAATGAAGATGCAAGAGATGAGCGAGGAAAAAAGGGAGGAGAGAGACGAAAGACAATGAAGGACACAAAGGTGTGAGGGAAGAAAAGACATTATTGCCTTTTGATTTGGAGCAGCGAGCAGTTAGAGAAATCATCATTGGCTCTCGGAGTGACATCCTCTCCTGTACAACACTCACACACGTTAATCAGGCCCACGCACTGTGTATTCACAGTAGCAGATCTGGTCTAATGATGCCCCTACTGATGAGTGGGATAGTAGCCTAATATATCACTGTGTGTGTGTGTGTGTGTGTGTGTGTGTGTGTGTGTGTGTGTGTGTGTGTGTATGTGCCTCACATGATGGGATTACCTCTCGTTGAACATTGTGTCAGTGGTACATTACAGAGATTACTGGACGCACACTTTCGCCCTCACATGCTTTCTCTCACGTGCCAGCAAATATAACAAAGATGGCTTACTGATGATCATGAGAAATATATTATTCACTGTCCAGTTACACAACAGTCCTGGACACCGGCACAGCAGCCACACCACACAAAGCTCCAATAACAGCTAATGTTTGACCTTCTGAGGGGAGAGCCAAAGGATGCCAGATATGGATCGAACAGTGTGGGAGACCTCATTCACAACCGAATCCATCGACGATTAACAAAAAGTCCTTCGTTTGCTCCAAGGTAAGACGTTAATAAAGTTAGCTAGCTTAGCAGGTTAGCAAACAAAGATGGTTGACTATTAATAATTCATTTATGAGATCGAGTGAATGGATCGAGCCCACATGTGCGAGCGATATCGCGGCACGCTTTAAACAAAATGGGAAAACGGGATAATCTAGTTTTATACCCTTACAAAAAAGAAGTATACTTCAAGTTTATATTATGAAGTTAACTTAAGTATACTTTAAGTATATTCCCAAGTATACTTTATGTAAGTACAAGTATACTAATATCAATGTACTAGT
>CAKAOI010027242.1:0-14057 GCA_916701655.1 Sebastiscus albofasciatus
ACTAGGGCTGCCTCCTCTTAGTCGATTAGTCGACTAATCGGTCGTTTTGGTCTTAGTCGACTAAGGTTTCTTATTTCCAAGAAACTTATGAGCACATCTTTGGTAAACACAAGATTTAAAGTGGTGCTTTTGTGTGATTCTTTGTGGAGAAACTGATCTGTCAATTAAATCAACTAATCGATTAGCCGTCAAAATCGTATGAGTGTTAATCGACTAAGAATTTCTTTGGTCGAGGACGGCCTTAGTGGACAGCCCAGTCGCTTCAACATGTTTACTTCTGCAGCTTTTTTAAATGTTTGGGCCTCTTAGTTTCACACAAGGGAAATCTTAATGCTTTGTCATACAATGATGTTGTGGGTTTTATTTGTAGATAACCTCATTTTACCAATGCTTTTTTAGGATGATTGACATTCTATAATTAATAGTTTATGTAGGTTTTACTGTTCAAAATGTCCCTGTTTTTGTGAAGCATTTCGCATTAGGGCTGCAACTAAC
Organism: Sebastiscus albofasciatus; assembly: GCA_916701655.1. Lineage (NCBI taxonomy): Eukaryota > Metazoa > Chordata > Actinopteri > Perciformes > Sebastidae > Sebastiscus > Sebastiscus albofasciatus. The sequence continues at coordinate 496 of CAKAOI010027242.1, forward strand.
GATTATTTTCATTGTTGACTATTTTCTCGATTAATCGATTAGTTGTTTGGTCTATAAAATGTCAGAAAATGGTGAAAAATGTCAATCAGTGTTTCCAAAAGCCCAAGATGACGTCCTCAAATGTCTTGTTTGTTCACAACTCAAAGATATTCAGTTTACTGTCACAGAGGAGTAAAGAAACCAGAAAATATTCACTTTTAAGAAGCTGCAACCCAGAGATCTTTCACTTTTCTTTATTAAAAAAATACTCAAACTAGTATGCATTAATAGTTGACAATTAATTAACTAGTTGATTAATCGTTGCAGCTCCAGTTTGCACATTGCCTGTAGTGTTAGTAGCTGTTTGGCTTGGCGGAGTGATATGCAGTGAAGTGATGTATTAGTTACCCTGCAGAAGCTGGTTAATGGCTTTATCCATCACCCAGAAGTAGGACTGCATCTAAGGCTTAGTTTCATTATCAATTAATCTCTTGATTATTTTCTTGATTAATCGATTAAGTCACAAAATAGTGAGAAATGCCCATCACAATTTCCCCCAACCCAAGGTGAAAGCAACAAATCCTCAGAATATGTTTGTATTTTATGCTTAATAAATTACAAAAATGATGAATCAATTTTTAAAATAGTTGCCGATAGCAACAGCTTGAGGAAGGCCCTTTATAGCCTACCATGAGTGGCTGACCTCACTGATGCTCTTGTGGCTGAATGGGAGAAAAGGCTGGTTAGCAGCATATTAATGGCCAGAGTTTTTGCTTGTCCTTTTACTTTTGGCCCTGTTAGAATCATAGAAACCATAAAATTCAACCATCAGAATCGTCTGCATGCTGAACAGAGACATCCAGGGGGGTGAATGTCAGGACCAGGCTGATGTCCTTCATTTCCAGACCGGCCCTGCCGTGCTGACTGACTGTCAGGGTGTTGGAGACGCCGCTATCTCTCCCCTGGCCGCGGTCTGATCCTGGGGAGGATCCCTGACCGCCACGCCTGCCGCTCTCAGCAGTGCAGTGTTTGCTGACTGGACTGCAGGGGTTGTTACTCCCACACATGGGGGGTCAGCTAATCCACCGGCCGCCCTGCGGAGCGTGAGTGATGGTGGCTTCGGAGCTGCAGGCTTCACCGAGTAGAAGATAGAGATGAATTGGACCCCTGGAGAGGAGAGCGGGCGACCACGATCGGGAGAGTGACTGTGACCCTGCTTCAAGTCTCTGCTGTGATCACTGAGAAGGGTCAGTGACATCCATCTGCCGGTGGAGTCAGCACGGCCGCGGGGGAGGAAAGAGCGCGTCCCCCCTCAGGCTTCGCCCTTGGCGCTGGTTTTGAAGTTATGACCTGACAGAAATGAATACATTCACTGCACATTTACTGTGAAATGAAGCCCTGACAACAGGGCTTTGACATGCAGCTTTCAGAGCGCATCACAAGGTGGCAGTACATCCAATGACTAAACACTGCAGGCCTCCTCTTGTCATAGATGCACTTTTGTTTGTGGTGCAGAGGACAAATCAAGAAAATGTACAATAAGTCACGCTGGACACATTCTATTTTGGTGTGACAGAGACGCCATCATTCATCTATAGAGGTTATTCACTAGTTGTTTCAGAGCTGCAGGCTCGAGTTGTTAATCCTCACCCTGGCCGGCGACAGGAAACGCAACAGTTTAAATTTACTACCACGTCTTGATTCAGAACTTGAGCTAAACATGTTGTGATCCTACTGTGTGAAACAGTCTGATGAGTAACTGTCTGAGCCAAACTGAAGCCCAGACAACAAGAAGAAGCGAAGATCATTCAGCATCCAAAACCAAAAGTTTACCTAATGAACACTAGATGCAATTTTCTGATTTCGCCGCATCGATTTATGAGGTCTCATTGGAAAATGATTTCTAGGTCTGGCATATGTTCGGCCAACAGAAAAGAGGGCAAAGTCAGGGTTTGAGACCTTGAATCACTGCCATCTGCAACACATTTCTTTTTTACACAACATTATTTTTCAAATTCTCAATGTCAGTGTTTCCTTTTTGCTTTTTTAAAACCTGCAGAAATCAATTCTTCCCTGGATTTTAGTCGGACCACACGGATAGAAGAAAAGGGGAGAAACACTTCTTTCCATCTATTTTGGCCACTTGGGCTTTCCTTCCATGTTGGAAGGAATCGATCGCTGGCTGTCTGAAGGTCCTCTCCCTCTCTTCCTCCCTCATGTCATCCAGTTCAGAAGTCTGGTTGGATTTATTGTCTCGGTTTATGGTCGGGCTGAGCAAAGTGCAATCTAGCTGTCTGGACTCTTCGAGGACCAGAGGAGAAGGGAAGGGCCTGAAGATTTATTTGTGAGACCAATTTTTGGACTTTTAATTGGGACATTCGATAAACTGTTTTTGTTGTGCTTCATTTACAGTTAGAATAAAATTCAGTCACAGCTGCAGTTAATCGCAGACATTCAGGGATTTAGTTTCACTCAATGTCGCCAAATGTGATATAAGCACGCATGTGTTTGTGTGTTCGCAGGGTGGGTTGGTGTACCTGAAAGCAGCAGCCCCACCTCCACAGTAAAGCCATAAACTCTCCTACAGATCTCTCCTCACAACATATAGGCCCCTGACGTGCTGATTGCTTTATTGATATTGATCAGGGCAAAGTGTCAAACCACTCGTCCATCTCTCTCTCAGTGGTGGGTGGTTGTTATTTATGCATGCAGAGGGAGAAGATTAACACAAACAACACTCCCGTATGCGTTGGTATAAAACTCCTATAAGTAAAACAAGCAAAAAGTAACTTGTATGTAGGAAAACTGGCAAAAAAAAACGGTAAATTTTGAGTTCTGGGGCTATTTTGCTTCCGTAACATGTTGTCTTTCAGACTAGTGGAAAGAAAACATCCAAAATACACATTTAGCTGTTTGTTTTACTACTTTGTCTGTTTGCGTCTGTAGATTTCTCTTAAATTCAACCAAAGTTAGTATTAGATAATGCCTCATTTGCATATTTAAATATCAAATTTCAGAAAAATTGTGATAAAATAAATAATCGTGTTAATGTAAGTAATCAACTGGGGAAGTTTCATGGTGATATCTATTAGTTATTTTTTTTTTTTTTATCCTATTTACCAGTAGTGTCTTGCAAAAATGTATGAAATTTTACAATCCATATCTTTAAAGGCCGTTTTCTCAAAATGATTTCTTTCTCAGACTCTGAGCCAGAAATCTCCACTTCAGTAGCACTTACACACACCAAACTTTGCATTTTCATTTCTATCTATATTCTGAAGGTTTTTGCAGAGGGGTTTGTTTATAAATCATTCACAGCCTGATTTATGGAATATTTTATTCACATGGCGGAAATAGATTTTTTTTATGTCTGACAGTATTTTATGATTTATGGAGTGATAAAAAGAAATATCCAAAATCCAAAATCTCCTCTGTAAAAAAAAGTTTAATTATGATATCTATTAGTTCAATGTTTTACCCTATTCACCTGGAGATATAAGATTGTCTGGAAATGTAATACAATATTTTTAAAAATATATTTTCTAATTACATTTTGTATTATACAAACATAAATGTACATGTGGTATAAGAACAGGAGTCTGGCTGCATCAGTATTCCTTACACAACACAAATTACTCCCAGTTCAGTGTTTAAGGACAAATTGCATCAATTGCAGACACTTTGGCATTATCACAGTTAATTTAGCTTCTCTTTTAAAGGCCCACAGCTTTAATTCTGAGTTGATTTAATTATCTCCGTTTAACGATTTTGACAAAGTAAAACTTGGCTTATAACATCCCCACACCAGATATTGTGTGGCTTTTGACCTGTTGCTCGTAGCCGCAGTCAGTCGCTGTCCTTATCATCCCGGCACGATTGGAGGCCGAAGCCTGCGAGCCACATTTACAGTGCAAATGTTATCGTTCCAATGACACTTTAAACAGCCTTTATCAATATATAGTCATTCAAGGTTTATGAGCTCTGATAAAATGCCACTAGCCATGCAGGGCCATTACAACGTGCAGCTACGAGGCACATTTCTACATTATTATTTCCCGTGGATCATTTGGAACTTTTAAATGCTCAGCAGGTAAAATAAACACTTGGCGTGTGAAGAGGACGAAGTGGCCTAAGTGCAAAAGATATTGATTTCCTCCTCAGGAAGAGCAGCGTGAGGGCAAACTACAGTGTGAGTTTGGCAGAACCTTATCATCCTATTATCTTTAAAACAGTGGGTTATCATAATTGCTTACTTAATAATTCTATAAAACTGTGGAGGTGCAACCTTTGCCTGGGCAGTAAACTGTCGAGTGCTTTTGATGCTGAGATTGAAAAGATTCCTGACGAGGGTTAGAAATGCTGCAACCTATTAATTTTATAGGCTAGATTACAAACACTAACACACAAGTCGTTTCCAGTCACGTAAAATGGTTTAAAACACATAAATAAGTCGGGATTTTTTTTTCATGACATTTTTAATTTCCTTTGCCTAAACATAAATGTGAAAATATTTTCAAAATCGGTCAAACTGTTTGGCTGAAAAGTGAGTTTTTCTTATCATACTATATCTAGTATTTGGGTACATTTGGGACTACTGTTTTTGCAACAGATTCCATTATATTTTAGGAAGAAACAGTAGTCCCATGTGCCCAAATACTAGATATAGTATGATAAGATGATATGATAATCCTGAACGGCGCCACCAGATAAAATGTATTATTATTATTATTATTATTATTATAAGAAAATGGCTGTATCTCAGAAACTACAAGGAGCACAATCAAGTATTTGGTATCTATGAACTCATAACAAGTTGAATATCAAAGATATGTACACATATGAAGTGTGAAAAAATATATATTTAATAAGGAAAACATTTAATAATCACAATGTGAGCCTTTTTCTTCAAAAGTTCTGATAGATACTTGCCTAAATTATGTATGTACCAAATTTCAAGAACAAATGTTGTGGCATTTTCCCTTATCATACTAAATATACTGTAGTCTTTGGGCACAAATGGGTTAAGTGCATTAGCTAACACAGAAACCATGACTTTTAAAGATTTAATATTAGTATGCTTGTATTTTAGATTTATTTCTTTGAAGAAACATTAATAATGACCAGTATTATCCAGTTTTTTTTAATTTATTTAATACCGGCAAAATACAGATAACAAACACGAAAATATGATGACATGATAATGTAATAAAAAATGAATAGGATCTCCTCAATAGTGTTATCAGTTACATCCAGTGGTGGAACAGATACTCAGATCCTTAACTTGAGTAAAAGTAGAAATACCATGGCCTAAAAATACTCCACTACAAGTAAAAGTCCTGCATTCAAAATGTTACTTGAGGAAAAGTAGAGAAGTATCATCAGCAAAATGTACTTAAAATATGAAAAGTAAAAGTAGTCACTTTGCAGAATGTCTCTTTTGAAATTGTTAAATTATCATAGAATATTATTTTATTCTGTTATTAGTATTTCAATGTCGTAGTTTTTCAATGTGGAGCCAATTTTAGATACTTTATATATTACTGGGTATATTAGTAGTATCATATTATATAAGTACATGATGTGTAAAAAGTAACTAAAGCTGTCTGATAAATGAAATTAATACAGGCAAAACACAGATAACAAACATGACAATATAACCTCAAAAGAAAAAGTAAAGAAAAACACTTAGACAAACGGAAAATAAAAAAATAAAAAATTAAATAAATAAATTCAGAATGGTATTGAAGTAAAAGTACAGAAGTATTATCAATAAAATTAAAGTATGAAAAGTAAAAGTAGTCATTGTGCAGATTGGATCCTTTCAAATTGTTATATTAATCATAGAATATTGTATTATTCCGTTATTAGTATTTTAATAATTCAATTTTAGATACGTTAGATACTACCGGGTATATTAGTAGTGTCATATTATATAAGCACATGAAATGTAAAAAGTAACAAGAGCTGTTTGATAAATGCAGTGGAGTAAAAATGGCAATATTTTAGCACAATAATAGTAAAAAAGTAAAATACAAGTACCTCTAAATTGTACTTAAGTACAGCACTTGAGTAAATGTACTTAGTTACATTCCAGTACTGGTTACATCAGAGTAAATTCTTCAGATAATTAACCAATAGTGTCTCTCTTTAGATGTGCTTAATTTCACACCTGATGTAGAACAATGGGGTAGACATACTTAATCAACAAGTGCAAACCTCATTGCATTTAACTCTCAACTAAGCAAACAAGGAGGTGTCGGTGACACTGTCCTCCTGCAGGGTGCCGGGCGAGGGTTTCTAAACGGGGTTAGCTGTGGGATCAGTATTTAAGCCGACATGCGAGCAGAGAGTTCAACAGTTTGTAATCCTTGTGAACTCAGATAGAGACAACAAGGAAACTCCCCGAGCCAGAGTTTACTAAATTCCCCTGAGCAATTTTTTTTGTTTCTTACAATTTCTTTTTGTTACTGAAAGGAAAAAAGGGGGTTCTATGGAGACAGCAAAATGCTACAAAGACACGTTGTATAACAAAACAAGCGTACATCTGACAGGTGCTCGCCTCCGCCGAGCAGGCAGTAACCTTGGAGGGAGTAGACAGGAATGTAGCAGCCCTATCTGAGCTCAGAGGGAAATACTGACTGCAGCAAAGGCCTTTTTCTGTGTTCGGAGAGAAAAATCAATATTCCAGAGTCCATCACACGGGCAGGCATTTTGGTGTCTTTTTTTTTTTTTTTCCAGGTGGGTTCCAGCTATGTGAAACAAGCTCAGAGTGACCCCTGGAAAAAAATAGTTAATGCCTAACTTCTTTATCTTTGTTTTACAGCCAAGGGTTGTACCTCCAAATCAATACATGATACACAAATATCCCAGGGCTCCATGTTCTAGACAGAGAGCGATGACGAGAGCTTGAGAGTCAGCCGGCTTCACAGCACCTGGCAGAGAGAGGAAGGTCTTTTTCTAATGTGGTGGAGAGTCAATGGAGAAAGAAGGAGGCTAGATTATATAGCAGGGCTCCTGTGGAAAGACTTTATCAACCCTTTCAAGTCACGCTTTGACAGTTTTGAAGGTTGAACCTGGCTAACATCTGAAAAACAAATGTTGGTTTGACATTTGGGGAAATATGCGTATTCACTTTCTTGCTGAGAGTTAGACAAGAAGATCGATACCAGTCATATTTGTTGGGCTGCAACTAACGATTATTGTCATTGTTTATGTGTCTATTATTTTCTCGATTAGTTGTTTGTAGGGCTGTCAGTCGATTCAAATATTCGATAGTCGATTAATGGCAAATTAATCACACATTTTATAGATGTTCAAAATGTACCTTAAAGATTTGTCAAGTATTTAATAGTCTTATCAACATGGGAGTGGGCAAATATGCTGCTCTATGCAAATGTATGTATATATTTATCATTGGAAATCAGTTAACAACACAAAACAATGACAAATATTGTCCAGAAACCCTCACAGGTACTGGATTTAGCATAAAAGATATGCTCAAATCATAACATGGCAAACTGCAGCCCAACAGGCAACAACAGCTGTCAGTGTGTCAGTGTGCTGACTTGACTATGACTTGCCCCAAACTGCATGTGATTATCATAAAGTGGGCATGTCTGTAAAGGGGAGACTCGTGGGTACCCAGAGAACCCATTTTCATTCACATATCTTGAGGTCAGAGGTCAAGGGACCCCTTTGGAAAATTGCCATGCCAGTTTTTCCTCACCAAAATTTAGTGTAAGTTTGGAGCGTTATTTAACGTCCTTCGCGACAAGCTAGTATGACATGGTTGGTACCAATGGATTCTTTAGGTTTTTTTAGTTTCATATGATGACAGTATCTTCACTCTAACTTTAAAACTGAGCTACAACCTAAAAATTGCAAGTTGCGTTAATACGTTAAAGAAATTAGTTGTTAACTTTGACAAACCTAGTTGTTTGGTCTCTAAAATGACAGAAAATGGGGAAACATGTTGATCAGCATTTCCCAAAACCCAAGATGACGTCCTCAAATGTCTTGTTTTGTCCACAACTCAAAGATATTCAGTTTATTGTCATAGAGGAGTAAAGAAACCAGTAAATATTCACATATAAGAGAGAAATTCAGAAACTTTTGACTTTTTCACCATATGATTAAGACCACTTGTATATTTTTGCAGTATATGTTTTAATTTTATTTGGACGTAGTGTATTTGGACAAACTAATGGACTTGTGGCATATGAGATTGATTTCTCTCCATCAACTAAATCGTATTACATCATTAAGTTTGATTTATGTAAACAGAAATGACCAATAACAGTTAAATTGTCCTTTTGTACGTGGTAAAGTTTATCAGCCTATTTTATTTGTAGTTTGGGATTTGTCCTATAAATATTATTACTGTCACCGTTTACTTTATTTATTATTATTTATTTTATTTTAATTCATTTTTTTCTTTAGCATTGTTTTTTGTTCTTTATCCTTTTTGCATCGGCAATGGGTGAGGGTCGGGTGGGAGGGGGCTTTCGGGAAAAAAATACCAAAAAAAGGAGGGACAGTCATTTACATTTGTGCTCTATTTATATGTTTCTGTACACCTGATTACGGGAAAAAAAGGAAGAGACTAATATTGATTTTCAACCTGCACTGGAAGAATTTTCAAACAACCACCCTGTTAATATTCGGGTTGTTGAAGGTCTCGGCATGCAGCCTGGGAACGCAGCATCTGGGCCTTGATAGCAGACCGGCACATTTTCCGTGCTGTTATTACAAACCCCTTTAGGATGGACAGCAGAAACTCGCTAGATGTTTACAGCACACACCAACAAGCTTGAGGTTTTCTCTCCTCTCTGCGTCTACGCCGGCCAAGATAGTTGATATCTGTCACTGTCTGGCATTCTGTCCCCGCAGACCTTGTAGTGAATCAACAGAGCAGCTCCCAGACAGATAAAACACCACATAAGAGTTTCAAGCAGGTTCCAGTTCCCAACCAGTGTTATGGTGAGAGAAAGGAGCATCCACTTAGGGAGCACAGACAACCCCCCTTTCTCTGATAGTAGCTGGTAATCTCTGAGGTCGACATGTCAGTCAGGTCCTGGAGACAGATGACGTGAGGCCCCTGATAGGCTGTCTCCAACGGAGGAGACACCAGCCGGCCACACGGGCTGCTGGGACAGAGAGCAGGACTCAAGGCGACGGACGGATGGCGGGGCTGACGGGGGAGGGGGGGAGGGCGGGAGAGATGAAGACGAGGTGGGTCAGGGAGGTGGTGTGGCAGAGAGGAATGCCAAGGCGGAGAGGTGGGGGTCACGGAGAAGGTCTCCTGATGAGCACAGAGACAGTTCTCTGCTGGAGATCGTTGCGTTGCTGACAAAGTTTACTTAACACCAACCCCTGTGAGCTCGGGTCACCGGGGGGAGGAGACCCTGCTTGCCTCCAGCTCAGAGAGATTGTTGTCACAGAGAAAAAAGACCTGGAGAACAGTCTCTCAGCCTCTGTGGAACATTATTTGGTATTTTTTTTTTGCATATTGTTTGCCATCCAGGACATAAATGTAATGCTTTTCTGCAGCTGACTTTCAAATCCTAGACGTTGGAGTTTCCCACAGTAAAACCCACCAACAAGGAAGTGTTTGTCAAAAAACTGCCCAGCTTCTCACAGAGTTAACCTCACAGTGGTAATACAAAAAGACAGAAACGGCTCAGTGTTTGCTGCGATGGATTAGCCGTCTCAAACGAGATTCTCTGCAACTTTATACAACTTAAAGCTAGAGTAGGTAATGTATTTTAGAAACCTTTTTTGTTGTATGTGTTGAAATTCTCATTACATGCCGACAGCAATCAATAAATCAAAAGCTCTGACAAAAAAGGACTGTAATGAGCTTGTCCAATCATTTCATTAGGTCCAGATATAATGGTTGAACGACCTGTCTACCTGCTTACGTGCTGTTTACGTTGATATTGAGAATTTTTGGATAATTTATTTAAAATTTAGCGGGAGGCCTGAACAGGCGGACTGCCAACTTGGTGACTTTCTCTTTAGATTTAGGGACTTAAAGGCCCCGACACACCTATCTGACAGTTGGCCATCGGACAGTTTGGGGTCATCAGTGAGTGTCCATCGGCCTAGTTTTGCAGTGTGTCTGCCACCATCGGCTCTAGTCTGCCCGTGTTGGAGGTTTTTCGGTCGATTCAGCATGTTGGATCGGCGGCGTCCTCCGGTGAGAGAAATCACTCTGATTGGCTGTTCAGCTTTAATGAATCAGTGCAAGAGAAGAGAAACAGACGTGAGGAAAGCAAGCCAATGAGTAACATCAAGAAAAAAAACACAGAACGCTCTTCTCATTTTGAATTGAATTGCCCTTCTCGGGATCAATAAAGTTGTCTGAATCTGAATCTGAATTTTTCATCTTCATCTCATCTGATCGTTCCAATACACGGATATTTTCACAGCGACATGGCCATCTGGAATGAAGCTACGTGGTGAGAGAGAGTGGTGTGAAAATGGTCGGCAAAGGCCTCTTTGTTTCTTGTACGTATCATAACAACGGCTTGTATATCCACAGTCCTCGGTCTTCTGGTTTCCCTTTTTGAATGACGAATACAGACTACCGCGACCTGCTGGTGTGGAGAGTTATTTCATCTCACGCAGGAGCAGAACGTACACACTAACTGGCCGTCAGCTATAGTAGTTGCGGTGTGCTCGGGTGCAACTTGTCGGCCAAAACAAAGGCGACGTGAGGCGACACAACATGCGGCCTTCGTCGCGGCTAGTTCTCAGATGTCGGGTTGGTGTGTCGCCAGGTTTAGAGCTAGTGCTGCTTGCTACTTTCATTGGAAGAGTTGGCAACACTGGGCTGATTTTTCGGTTGGATAATTTAAAAAATTTTGCGTACTCTTGCTGGTTTCTCCAATGTTGTAGACCCCAGCTTTAATATATGATATAATATAACTTAAATCCAATTCAAAGGTATATTACATACAAACATCCTCTGTGTAGGTGGTTATCATAAAGGCATTTCCAACTGACATCTGACATTTCCCTCACCTTGGCCCTGCCTCAGGTACACAGAATATGATACAAATGCCACATTTGTCCACTTTGTCTCACTTTTTTTGGCTCTATGTGCCGTAATAGAGATATACTGTCACTAGGCAACTGACAAAGGCTATCAGTATTGCTTTAATATGTCAACAAATCCAAAGTAATCCTGAATGAGTAGCGATAGTCATTTGTTTAATGTAAAGATGTTATCAATTTTTACAAGCTGGCCGTGTTGGCTAACTTCTCCCCTGTTCTTTAATCAGAGTGAGTCTTCACTTCAGCAGACAGACAGACAGACAGAGAGTATTCCCTGGATGGCAGCTACTGCCCATGGCTCCTATTAGATTACACAGGAGATTTATCGAACCGGCTTCCGCTTCTCAGATAGGATAGTGACAACACTTATCTCCAGATATTCCCTTATCAAAAAACAATTTAGTGGGAGAAACAGACATTAGCCCAGATTTTTTTACACTACCGAGTGCTCCAGTTTAGCCTCCTCGGTACAAGGGTCTGTTTGCGCTGTGCACACACACACACACCTCCATCTGCCCGAATAGAGAAGCATTAACATTGCCTTAGTGCTCTCTGGATGTCACTGCCATTACGTTCGCATCAAGCTCTTGGACTTTGAGACTTGATCAATTCGGCTCGGGAAGTGAAAAAGGTGTCACTAACCGATTTGTAGAAAGAAGAGACGTGAAAGTTGTAGAGTTTTTGGCAGTACTAGTCTACATTGTGTTGTGTGTGTGTGCGTGTGTGTGTGTGCGTGTGTGTGTGTGCGTGTGTGTGTGTGGTTGACCCGGCTGCAGGGATGGGCCGAACAGGCCACGCTCAGCAGCTGGTGAGAGAGGTCAGTACAGGAGATGGAGCCGGTGGGTCACAATGAGGTTATCCTGACCTGAGCTCCATTTCATGCTGCCTCTGTTTATCAAGAACCAAGGGAGGCATGTGTTTCTGTGTGGGCCAATGCCTGCTTGTGGGTCTATGAGCAGAGAGAGAGAGAGAGAGAGAGAGAGAGAGAGAGAGAGAGAGAGAGAGAGAGAGAGAGACGATAGAAAGCGAGGGCTAATTTCAAAGCAGCTACTCAGATTTTTGACATAGGTGTTTGTCAAATATTCATTTGTGTGTGAAGCCAGAAGGCCATCTGGGGGAGTCGGGCAGACAGATAGCACTAGTTACTATGACCCTGGAAGTATAGCTGGAAGAGAAGAGAAGAGAAGAGAAGAGAAGAGAAGAGAAGAGAAGAGAAGAGAAGAGAAGAGAAGAAGCAGTAAATTTGTACGGAGCATGCCAAAGTTTTATGGCGCTAATAACAAAGTTTGACCTCCAATAACTGACCCCGTTCTGCAAACCAAAGCTTTTTTTAGGAGTGTTTTTCAACCAAACACCTGTTGGCATGTCAGATGAGATGGTTGATGTAAAGCTGATGTGCCCAACAAGCATTCAGACTATTTGTTCTCTCCATGGATGATGCCTGTAAAAAGGGGCTGCAGGTGCTTGGGCCAGGGGCACAGCCTCCAGGGGCCGTGTTAACTATTAACACAGCCATATAACACTGTTACTGATTACCGCCTCTCGCTCTTGAGACTCCCACTGACCTGAGTCACAGGTAGGAATCCCTCTAGGTGTGTGTTTGCATGCGTGCACGCTCTTACGGTGTGGCTTTTTACACTCCGGCCTTCACCATGCGCGGCGTTGGAAAGCAGCCTCCCTTCTATAGTCGTAATTCTTTCTTCTTCTTCTTCTTCCTCTCCCCCCCTCTATTCAACCCCCTCGTTGCTTCCCTCTCTCCCACGCAGACTTGTTCACGCAGTTCAGTCCTTTCCCTCGCTCAACGACCTTCACGACGACCTTTATCCTTTTCTGCCATAAAACGCTGAGACGTAAATATGTCTTGTACAAAGTTAAGAGGAGCCATGTTTGACATGGAGTGCCCCGAGTGCTTTACTGTGGGGCAAAAGTCTAAGGTGTAGAGGACACTGATTGAATGACTCACAGCACATGTACAGCAAGGCTGAGAGATGAGGAAATGTCAAGGTGTTGTGCCGCAATGCGAACCCGCTCAGTGATAAGAGCTTATGCTACATTACGTTGTAATATTTCAAAACATAGCACAGCAGGAAGATAAAGACTCTTGCACTTTATTGGTCAGCCACTGTCATTAACCGCTATGAGCTTCAAATTGGTCCTAGTGAGGAGAAAATGTGTGTCTAAAGAAATAGTTTAACATTTCATGGAATACACTAATTCACTTTGTTAGACTTAGATGAGAAGATTGATACCAAACTGATGTCTGTTTACAGCTAGACCCAGGGGGCGATTAGCCTAGCTTAGCATAAAGACTGGAAGCAGGGGGAAACAGCTAGCCAACCTATCTCCTTTGTTCAGCAATGTGTCTACCAACACCTCTAATGCTATGTTCATACTACGAGCAACATTTTGCATTTTGCAACATTTTTTTAAATGAAACGGAACAAACTAAAACATATTGGTTGACGCTTCACCGCATCATTGGAGTGCTGAAATAAATTGAGACCAGCTCAATTTGTAGCGCATCA
>CAKAOI010027242.1:14077-55455 GCA_916701655.1 Sebastiscus albofasciatus
CAGCAGGAAGATAAAGACTCTTGCACTTTATTGGTCAGCCACTGTCATTAACCGCTATGAGCTTCAAATTGGTCCTAGTGAGGAGAAAATGTGTGTCTCTAAAGAAATAGTTTAACATTTCATGGAATACACTAATTCACTTTGTTAGACTTAGATGAGAAGATTGATACCAAACTGATGTCTGTTTACAGCTAGACCCAGGGGGCGATTAGCCTAGCTTAGCATAAAGACTGGAAGCAGGGGGAAACAGCTAGCCAACCTATCTCCTTTGTTCAGCAATGTGTCTACCAACACCTCTAATGCTATGTTCATACTACGAGCAACAAAACGGCCAGCGCGGCCAGCTACATTGTAGGCAAGTCGCCATTGAAAGTGTTGTTCAACCGCTCGGTGGCGTATTATGTCGTTAAATAGCACTGAATTGGCTGACAGCATTTTTTTTAAATGGAACGGAACAAACAAAAACATATTGGTTGACGCTTCACCGCATCATTGGAGTGCTGAAATAAATTGAGACCAGCTCAATTTGTAGCGCATCACATCCACAAGTGTTGGGCATCAATTTGTAGCATCATGTCATTGGCTTCCATTGAAAATGACTTGTTGCTGTATGCAGCTTAACACTCACTAACTAATTAACACGTCTTACGTCGTTTGTTTAATCAGCGGCTTAGTTCCGTTTATACATCTTTACAGCATGTAAAAGTTTTACATTTTACATTTTTGCATTTCAGTTTTTATACAGATTAAACAAACGAGATACAGCATGTTTATTACTAGTATTATTAAGCTTTGGTAGCGTTGACGGACTTAACGTTTGAGTGAACCAGGCTAACTGTTTCCCTGACTTCCAGTCTTTATGCTAAGCTAAGCTAATTGTCTAGTTATATTGACCTTCACGTTGAACTCTCAGCAAGAAAGCAAATACTAGTTTCTTGTTATGTGTCAATAAAGTCAACACCTTAATTATTTGAGGTGTAGATATTTTATTATTTGCAGCTGCACTCAATTGTGCAGACTTTTTTTTGTATTTTCCAGATCATTAATCATGTTTTAATAAGTAGATTTGCAAAATGTATTTTTCTGGCAAAACTGAAATATGTTATTTAACGGTTATGTTTTGGTAAATGAGGTTGCGTCTCAATCATAGACTGTATATAAAGATGGACGACGCATCTCCACTTCCTCCCACTGTACAGAAGTGAAGCCAAAATATCCCCAATACGGGAGCTGCCATCTGGAGGTTTTGACGTATTTGGAGCCAGAGTCTGCGCAGTAGTGATCGGACAGTATAAACAAGGTCACCCACTCGAACCAATCATGAGCCAAGTACGGCCGCAGCTCGATAGAGACTCACAGCTGCCAATCATGACGTCTCGCCCCCTTTTTATAGCATCAAATAACTAATTAAAACCAAACTTATCAGAAAAAATTATGCTCGAACATACATCAGTGTGATGAGAACTACCTAAAATGACAGAAACCATTTTGGGGAAAAATGTATTTGAAGTGTAATTTGACTTGTTAGTTTGGCCCATATCCCATCCACAAACATGGAGGGGGAAGGCTTTATGACCTATACTGCAGCCAGCCACTAGGGGGCAATCGAGATGTTTTGGCTTCACTATTGGGGAGCTGTCATGTTGTCCATCTTTATATACAGTCTAATTTTTATGTTATTTAAAGGGTCAGTTCACTGATAAAAAATTAACTAAACTAAAAAATTACAGTTAGTACTTTTTACCATAGAAATACTCCCTTCTGACTTCCACGTGTAGACACTAATTCATTTAAAAAAAAAAAAAATTAAATTGCCATTTGTGCAAAAAGGAAATTCCATCCCCCTCCATTGTATTGGAGTGGAGGCAGAAATCCTAAAGGATATTTATTTATTTATTTATTTGACAGGGACAATACATATAGACATTGCTGTACCTAATTAAAGTGCAACCACTGCAATGTATATAGGACTTCTAGCCGTAGCTAATTTGCAGACCTTGTCCCTGGTTAGGCTTTTTAAGAAAAAATAAAAATACATAATACCACATCATACATAAAATCACATAATACAACATCGTATATTACAATCAATTTACATATGTATGTTCCCAATCAGAAATCAGTGATCACAGTTTTGGTTTAGTTTCAGCCAGTGTTTCACCTTTTCATTAAACATTTTCAGGTCAGATTGTATTTTTTTTTTTCTGTTGGACGTTTATATCAAGCTGTGGTCATCTTTACCGTTGTTCCACAAATTTTGTTTTTCCAATTCCCATTGTGTCATGGAGTCACACTGACGATACCGGCTGTGGCGACCGCTCCATCCTCGCCTTGAGTCACCAGCATTATCATGTTATGTTAATCATGTTTCATGGATAATATCAGCCGGTCCAGACCGCAGCGATTTCTGTCTGCCATGGATGCAGCATATTGAGGCTATGAGGCAGCGTTTTAGCAGATCTGTAAACACTGGGCTTAGTGGAGCCTAAGCACCTAAGCTGCTGAACGGCGTCTACCAAAACAAACCATGCTCACTGGCCAGGGTTTGTCTTTGTGTCAAAGGGCTGGGGTCAAACTGGGAGACTTTTGAAGTTTGTCTTTTATTCTTAAAGACAGTTTGAATGTTCAGAAAATTATCTATACTGACAATTTTCCAGCTGCAGGTGTACCATACCGTCTTTATATATTCATATTATGGTTAAACAACTTAAGTTATGATAACAGCGTTCTTGTGAAATAACTGGCAATGCGGACGTGACTTTGACACTGAACGGAAGCCGTGTCTTTCTTGGCCTCTTTTGTTGAGGCGTACAGTGCAAGTCACAATGAAAGTTTTAACACTACGTGCTGCAGATCAGCCTGATATGGCCTCCTGTTTTTTTGTAGTGGCGGTCGAAGCAGAAACCTGGATGTGTTTGCTGGATAGGAGAATGGCAACACCGCTTGTGTTTAATTTTGCCAAAACATTCACACAAGGAAGTTCTGCATTCGAAACCAATCTGTTACTGTGAAGTGGAAGGGATCGTGACACATTGTGTTTCGACTAAGCCGCGTGTTTTCCGCCAACGGGGACACAAAACCAGCCTGAGATATTATACTCCCACCATGGGCAAACATGCAAACACAGCGAGCCACTGCTCTGCTTGGTACAGTACACACCGTTAGAGAGGGCACAAAGGAAGGCGCATGATTGGTGTGTTTGACAGCGATCTGATAAAACCATAATTGGAGCATGTAGAATGCATATGTTTTTCGGTCAAACAAAAGCCCTGGTCACGCCATAGAAACTGCCTCTCAATGTTTTCATTGTCTGGCAACTGACTAAAGTGAAGGAGAGGGCGACAGAAACCTCCAAGTCGGTCTGAGAGTGTGTTTAATGTGTGCGGAAGGGGAGCTGTGTGTGTGTTTGTCTGCATGATGTGTGTTTAAGTGTGAGAGGCGAGGTTGTACGGTCATGGAAGGACAAGCGCAGTGCAAAGGCGGCCATGTCTGGTGGAGCTCCAGACCCCTTTGAGTGAAGCTCAAATCTTATCAGATCTCAGAGGGCTTATTTGTTCTTCTGGCTGAAAAGCTATAGACACATTTGAACACATTTTCGCCTGGAAAGAAAGTTTAACTGTATTTACAGAAGGTCAAGGCCAAACTTGGTCACTTCCTACTTGGAGATGCAGTTTCTTTGAAACATTGTTTGGAATCTTGCTGCTATTTCTGCGTGCATTTAGAAGGTCGGTTCGCCCAAATTACATAAAAAAACAATTTTCTTACTTACCTCTGGTGGTATCTAGCAATAGTTTATAGTTTTATCTGCCCAGGCTTGGAGACATTTGTCCCAGATTTATATTTCCTGCTACTTTATACTTCTACTCCACTACATCTCAGAGGGAAATATTGTACTTTTTACTGCACTACATTTACCTGACAGCTTTAGTTACTTTACGGATTAATATTTGTCTTAATAATCTGAATCAACTAATAAATTATGATATATTATGTATATTAAGCTGCCCAGCAGTTAAGTATTTCAAATTTGCCACACCATAACCAGCTGCAATATTAATGTGATATATACAGTAATGCAGCAATAATTATAATCCAATAATATAACATCATTCTGACGTTGGCCGTTCTGCATAATAAGTACTTTTGATACATAAGTAAATTTTGATTCTAATACTTTTGTAGTAGGATTTTGAATGCAGGACTTTTACTTGTAACAAAGTATTTTTACACTTTGGTGTTACTACTTTTACTTAAATAAAAAATTCTGAGTACTTCTTCCACAACTGAAAGAAATTACTTTCTACTTATCAAAACTGTTGACTGTGGTCTCTGTAAATGAATAACTTTAAAGCTTGATTTATACTTGATGCAAGGAGTTATGTTGTAGATACTTACTGCATAGGTTTTAATTCATATCAGATCCGACCTGTTGATGTGCACCGCCCAAACAGTAGACAGATGTATTGCACATGATATCTTGCTTTAATTATAAACCTCACAGTCATTCCTTTTATTTGTTTTGTGATATAGAGTAACTATGGGATAATTTGCCTCATCTCATCACTAAATGGAAAACTATTTTCATGCAATCACTGTGTTAACGTTTAACGATGGCTTTGCTAGATGTGTGTTCAAAAGCAGAAGACAGAAGACTACTGAGCTTTTTGTTCCACTTCTTGTTGACGTCTTCTGAAGATGTTCATCAGCGACAGTGGCTACATACATAGGTCCTTATTTGAGGGTACACAAATGGGCAGAGGTAGCCTAAAGGTTAGAGAAGCGAGCTTGTGACCGAAAGGTCGTCGGTTCAATCCCTCCGGACCGGCAGGATAAATCTGGGTGTCACGAAGTGGCAATCTCCAGTGCTGTGAAATGAAGCCAAAGCCATAAACTGCACTTGAGGCTGGCTCCAAAAGCAAGTCAATCCCCATAGACCCCCATGTTAAAATGGCCAACTTTACAGCAGAAATAAACATGTTCTCTATAGCTAATATCCCCGTTCATGACAACTGTACATGGGGGATTTTTATATGACTCGCCCATTTAGATTACATTAAGGCTTAAAGTTAGTCATAATTGAGGGTGTGGCCGCTTTGAGTAACAGGTGGGTGCCATCTCAGGTCGATAGCTGCTAACTGTCTGCTCTGCTGCGTCACCCGGGTCCGCCTCAGCTCCACCGACAAGCAACCCATTTTTGGATTAGCCGGGAGTTATGCTGTGTCGTGGCTGCCAAGATGGCTATGGTCGGAGCCGCCCACTTTGAACTTCACAATGGCTCTTCAGAAACCTACTGGTGACGTCACGGAGACTACGTCCACATTTTATTCAGTCTATGGGTGTCACCAGAGGTGCCCTTTAAGCAAGGCCCTTAACCCCAACTGCTGGCCAGCAGATCAGTCTGTGGTTGTACTGGACCGCTTCCAGGTGTAAATGTGTAACTGTGTGAATGTGATTAGGGCGTTCCTGAAAAAAATAAGTGAAACTCCCCCCTAAATAAATAAAAGTGAAAAAAAAGTTAGAGAGATGACAGGAATTGAGAGGAGAGAGACATTTACATTTAGACATTTATCCAAAACACACAGGTTGCAGGTGCGTGAAGAAGTCCATATAAATAACTTCTTTTGGAAAGAGATAGATAGAGAAGGATACAGATAAAGAGTCAGTAATCTCAGAGAGATAAGCTATACCTCACCCTGATAAGATACCACTAGAGGAAAGCGAAAAAATATGTGTTTTTGTAAATACTGACACTTTAAAATGACACAGAAATGTCATCTTCTCAGACGTAACAATATTATTTTCATAGCAGACATTATGACTTGTCATAGTTGGAGAAGCACAGATGTGACTAATAACAGTAACAATGGCTCTGTTGTATTCTAGTTGTATTCAGTAAGCCATGATAGTGTGACAGTGAGTCAGCATGCACAATACCAGGACCCTGAAACTGAAGCATTACATTTTGTTATGTGCTTTTTCCTTCTGAAAAAAACATCTCTTCTTGGTCAACATCCAAAATTGGCACCTATATTACTCCATCCGCCCCAATTTAGATTCTAACAATTGGTGATTGTTTCAGTTGCACCACACACTCCTCTCATATCTTCCTAACAAGCAGCTGAGCCTCCTTAGACCTTGAAAGCATGAGTGGGCCTGCAAGGTCTGCCAGCTGCTCTGTACATAATCCACTACAGTACCAGGCCCAAGTATCCAACCTCCATACCCCCACCACCACCACCACCACCACCACCACTACCACCACCCACTCACCTCCAAATTGTCTGTGTTTTGCTATCAGTGACGTCACCTCTGCCCAAGGCTGTTTTCTCTCGAGCTGAGGCTCCAAACAGCTGATTCAGGGAAAGTCACAAAGTGTACCGGAGACCTGACCTTCTCTCCTGAGACAAAACACATAGAGAGGGACTGGCTGACTCCACAGGATGGAGGCGTTAGCGTGGAAACAATAACACAGCCTATGCATCTTGACACAAGATGAGGCTCGGTTTTCCAGAGACAGAAAGACAGGCGGCCTGGCGTCTGAAACTCGGCATCCACACTCGACCTCGCTTTGATCTCCAAATCATTTGTTGAGCTTGTTGCATGTGTCTGCAAGTTGTCAACATCAAATCAGAAACTGATTTTCCCTTTTTAATTTGATAGTGGGATTTTTTTTAAAGGCCTGGAGAACTTGTCAAAATTCACAAGAAACAAAAAAGATTGGAGAAAAGTCAGGAAAACATCAACTTTAGAACTAGTTTTGGGAAATGTGCTTTTTTCACTTTCTTGCCAAGAGTTAAGGCCTTTGCACACCAAGTCCGTATTTTTCGTCTGCAATTGTCACATGTTTAAAAATGAATACGCCCTCCCGTTGGGTCAATTGCAATTACACACCAACTCTGAAACTTTTGTTTGCCATTAAAGTTTTCGTAACAGGTTTCTGTGTTTTTTTTGCATTTGTCAAAAGCTGAAAGAGGGTTGTTTGACCACTCAGAGCCACCGCCGTGCAAACGTCATCATCCAAAATGGCATCTGATAAACTGACTCACGTCTCCCAGCATAAAGAATTTTATGATAAGAAATAAAAAAATACATAGATGCAGAATTTAAAGAGAGATTGTGGCAGGTGATTGAAGAACAGTTTGGAATCGGGGATGGTCACAAAATAAAGGATGTAGGAAAGACAGTAGTGATTGTGTTCCAGGCAGCTAAACGATAGCTTCTTGCTAATGTCATTCATCCATTAGCCACGTTTGGGCTAATCCATTGCACCCACGTAGCCTAATTAACTCATTTTTTGCAAATTATCGCAACAAAGAGAATAATAAAACTCATCGGATATTAGTTTGCAATTTTTCCGATTTTTATGACAATTACGGACTTGGTGTTCAAAGTGCTAAATATGAAGCTACAGCTAGCTGCCGGTTATCTTAGCTTAGCACAAAAACTGGAAACGAGGAAACGGCTACTTGGCTCAATCAAAATGTAACAAAATCTGCCTACCAGCACCTCTAAAGCTCACTGACTAGCATGTTATATTATGTTTGTTTAATCTAGAGCCAGGCAAGCTGCTCCTCTGCGTCCAACTTTTATGCTAAGCTAAGCTAATGAGAGTGGTATCGATCTTCTCATCTTACTCTGGGCAAGAAAGTAAATGAGTATTTCTCAAAATGTAAAAGTATGTCTTTATTAAATCATCTTGTGGCCTCTTAGATTTATCTTGTGACCCCGTTGGAGAGGTCACAACCCCTATGGGACGCTACTGGTACTCAGTTACAAAATCACAGAATCTCAAACACCAAAGAATTTGAAAACTTCAAAGGCATTTCTTGGGCTAAAAGACATAAATGAAATGCATGTCTCATTTTACACTAGCAGATCTACAATTTGCCCTCAAATGTTTTCAGTTTCCCTGCAGCTCTGGCCTGGCGATGTTGCTCTTGTGGTCATTTTTTCCCCCATTAACACATGATACAGTTCCACTGTAGTGATCCCATTGTTAATGCATTCAGTGGCTAAGTGTGTTGAATTGTTCATGCCTTATCTTGTTTTAATGGCTTTTTTAAACACTTAAGTTTTATAGGTGATGGATAGGGGGGCTTATCTGACTATTGGCTCTTTCCAGGACGGGTTCAGGACGGGTGGGACCAAAATTTTCCCTGAGGTCCTGGAAGATGAGTCAACTGCTTGTTAAATAAAAAGGAATTATGAGTCAGCTTCATGGGAATTAAAATGAACTAAGATATTAGTTATAAATGCAGGACATTTTTCACTTAATCCCCCTGTCTTTCATTCAGAAATACAGCAAACTCTATTTACCATGTGACATAATAAGCATTCACAAAAATAAAAGCATCAATGGAGCTCTGTCATCCATCAAGATATCTAAAAATAGTAAATGGACTTTGGTCTTTTGCAGACAACTTGCTGCTGATCGAAGAGTCCACATCAAAACCGAAACACAGCTTGAAAAGTGTTCACATTTATTTCATAATCCTAGCAACAGGAGCTCCTTTATCCGCTTAATCCCACATCCAATATGACTAAGCACAACCTGAAGAGTGTGCAAATTAATATTATAATTACATGCAGCAAGACTTTGTTCTGCTAATCCACTTAATCCCTCATATTACACAGAAGTGTGCGTAGCCTCGGTTTGTCCTATCAAAGCTTTGTTTGAACTCCATAACAGAATAAGCCCTGTATTTTATATCAAATCTTAAAGTGAATTATCTTACAAAGTTTTTATCTTGGAGTATTCCCACTGATATCCAGGGTCCTTGAAGACAAGAGCGGCACAAATGATAGAAACAGCTCATGATACAAGCTGATGCACAATTGGAGCGTAGGTCAAATGAACCCTGATGTCAAACTGATGTGACATCATGACACTGAAGTGATAAACTGGAGCTGCTGGAGACACAAATGATAACCCATAACAGCAGATAAATGTGCCTCCATCTCTCTCAAGTCACAGACAGACATGCATCTGTTCCCCAGGAGTGTGTACCATCATTTGTGGCATTTCATGTACTTGTTTTTAACCCCAAGACCATATAAACACAGACAACAAGCTTTGCACCTCTCAAATGAGGATGAATGTATTTATCATTCAGCATGATGCTGGCAGGGAGTGTGATAGTGCAGGATTGTTCCTCCAATCCTCACCAGAACATCTACTTCCAACACACACACACACACTCATTCATCCACACACACTCGGTGTGAGAAAGCAGGTGAGCAGCAGGGCGTTCCGTTGTGGGCGAGCCGAGGAAGCAATGACGGTACATGTCTGACATGACAAAGGTTGCTTTTACACCTGTCACAGCCCGTTTAATCATCTACCACTTCAAACAGGAGAGTCTGAGCTGGCGGCCTCCCAGCAGCCTTTGCTCCAGCAGCTCTGGACAGGCTGCCATTCAGTAGAAGGACAGAGAAAAACAGTATAAAACTTAACTGTGTCTTCCATAAAATAAGAGCAAATAGGTCAATGTTTTAAAGGCTCCGGACCAGCAGTAAGACACAGAGATAATAAATAAGGGAAATGGCTTTCACAGGTGCTGTGGCTAATTTAATGTTGGGACAAATTCAGAGACTTCTCTCATAAAGTGACTGATTGAACTGATGCAGCCTACATGGATTTACACATTTACAATTGATGGGAGCTTTATTCATGAGTTGAGTGTTTTTTTTTCTTTTCAGTTTCAGTATGAGAGACAAACAAAACATTCTTTTTAAGGTGATGGCACACAGCAATGGTTCAGAATATATAGTGTAATGCTTATACACAAAAATATGATGTAATAATTGATCATTTTTATTTAAAAAATAAATTCAGAATTTTAAAAAAAGTTGTATTTTTTAAGAGGACTGCTAATTTCACTACCCAACCCAATAGGGAGGGGATGTGCCATTTATTTATTCATTCATTCATTCATTTATTCAAACATAATGTATATTTTAATTTGAAATTGAGTGTTTCAGTGTCTTTATTAGAAAACAATGATAACTTTCTTTAAACTCACCTTTTAATATACTGTAGAGTGCACTGAATCAATGTTTATATTTGTTATACTGTATATGCTGTCAGTTATATATTTTTAAAGTATTTAATCTCCCTGGGACTTTTTTAAATGATAAAAAAAAAAATGTTTGGTTTATAAAAAGGTCATCAGGCTCCTCATATTGTCCATTATAATATCAGTAGATAATATTTAGTCTGAAAGTGTGTGTTTTTAAAATACAAGCAGTGTATCATTTAGACTGATATCTGTAATTAAATAATTCTGTTTTTACATTCCAGCTGTAGTATTATCAGCAGATAAAACTCATGTAGCAAAAAGGACCTTTGAGTGTCAAATTATCAGGAAAAACTCAATTTTATTTTGATGGTAGCAAAAATTATTTTGTTTATCATTATGGTGCAAAGGTCCCCCATTCAAGTTGAAACAATTTCCCAAAATCAAAACGAACCTCCCTCATTATCATTAAGAGCCTCTTATGTACAGTATGGCTCAACATACAAGCAGTCATTGTCTGAAAGACAAAAGAAAAGGCTGTAAAATAGCTGAATGGTGATTAAAATGATGAATTGAGCTTATTTCCTGCGTGTTTTACATGAAGCTGCAGTCGTTTGTCATTAATCATAATGGAGTCATCACAGACCTCCGTGTGTTTAGGGCGTGTTAAATGTCCACAACGCTTTTTATTACCCAAGAAATCAAAACTGATTCAGCTTTTTCACTGAGTCACATTCCAGGGCCAGTTTTTAAATAGAAAAATAAAAATAAAAAAGACGTAATCACAATGATGAATAATTCATAGTGTGGTATTAATCCTTGTTGTAGTGAATAATCTCTAATCTCAGTTGCTCCTTGTTATCTCCATAACATGGTACATATAGCAGCAGTATTGGCTCATCAGCAGCAGCAGGCTGTAACACGACTGGAGTGTTGGAGATAATCATTATCAAGTCGGTACATATAAGGCTCTGACACCTGAAGAGGGTCGGCCATTAGCTGTACACCTCCTGAAAGAAACAAACAGGATTCAGATAAACCAGCAAAAAGAAAAAAAAAATCAATGCAAATACAAACTGCGATCATTTTAAGAGGAACAGAGGCTTTAAAATGTGAATTAATGACAATTGGTTAGAATTTCCCTTTAAATTATTATTATTATTGTTGTAATTATTATTATTATTATTATCATTATTATTATTAGTAGTAGTAGTAATAGTAATAGCAGTAGTAGTAGTTGGTTATTTTTATTTTGTTCTAACGAAACTAATATTGCTATAATGTTATTATATTATATTATTGTTGCCTATAATATTCGGAGTGGGACCAGCTAGAAGAATTAATTATTATTACTGTATTATTATTATTTCTCTTATTGTTGTTGTTATTGTTTTATCGTTTTAGTTCGTTTTATTATTATTATTGGTGTTATAGTTTTATAGTTATATTATTATTAGTAGTAGTATTTGTTATTATTATTATTATTATTATTATTATTATTGGCAGCAGTCACAGCAGTGCTATTAGTCTATAATTCCGAGATATACAGTATGTGTGTGTGTTTTCCCAGTGGATGCATGAGAGAGGTAATTAGATTAGAGGCCTGTTATGTCTCTTTGCGGCGGCTGACGTGCGTGCAGGCCCGCAGAGTTTCAGTGTTTCAGTGTTTGACCGTGTTGCGGATAAACTGTGAGACAGGGCGGCGTCCTGCCACTTCTCCTCTCAGGCTCCGTGTGTCAGAGCAGCACACTTTGACATCACTGAGAAAACACCTCATTCATCAAGTCGAGGCTCCGCAGCCAGCAAGCAGTGAGTAGGACGAAGCTTGAGAGGAGAGGAGAAGAGAGGAGAAGAAAAAACAACAACAGGATTTTGTATTATCTCGCACCTCCCTGACAACTGCTCACTGAGAGAGACGATGGGATGGAGACAGTAGTTGGTTTGGTTTACTCCCTCTGATACAATCACATCTCCAAAATCTCTCTCTGGCTGTTCACAGTGATCCAGCTGAGAACAGATGTGAGACCTACAGGACAGCACTGTGTGTCTGCATGCGTAAATATAATAAATTAATGTGAGTAGAGTTATTAATGTTATGGGAACTTGGAACTGCAGTCTACAATCAGACTTATATTAATTTCCATATCCAGCTCACAAATAGACAAATAAACAACTTCAGACCATCGTTATATTATCTCCATTTAGACATTAAGAGCAGCAGAAATATACTCAGCGGTGGCAGCTGTAGTAGAATGATTTCTCACTCTTAGAAAATAATATTGTGTTTTAATGTTTAATATTAGTGGCAGCGACACAGCAACAGTATAGCAGCAGTTTTAGCAGCACTATTACATGTAATAGGCTACTATGATGTAATTGTTGAAATAGTAGTTTGAATAGTTGAATAATAGTAGTAGGCTAGTATTTGTGACAATATAAAAAATATTATTATTATTATTAATAATAATAATAATAATAGTATAAAAATGTAGCAGTAACAGCAGGCTAATAATAACATATTATTATAGTATGTTGTGGCTCTAGTAGTAATTGTTGTAGTAGCAGCGGTACAAGGCTTGTAGAAGCCATAGAAACAGTAGTGACATCAGCTGGAATTAAAGTTGAAAAAATTGCTAACTTCTGAATGTAATAATAATAATAATAATAATAAATATTTGCAATACCATACATTAGTAGCTATCATATTGTGAGTCCAGCTCTGCAGCTTCCAGTAAAGACTGGATGTTGTGAAATAGTAGCTTTAGTAAAAGTCCACAGGCACCCAGTATGCAGAGTAATAGCATTGTAGTCTAATAGTAGTAGTAGTAGTAGTAGTAGTAGAAATATTAGTAATATAGTAATATATAATAGCAATATATTAGTGGTAATTTAACAATTCATCTGTGAGTACAGCTGTCCACAGCTTGCAGTGCAGACTCTAGTGGTAGTAGCAGTAATAGTGGTGGGCTAATAATATTAATAGTATTATTAAAAGTAAATGTTGGAGGTCTCCATGTAGCCTTCAGTTCAGTATTAGTATTAGTATCAGTATCAGTATTAGTAGTAATTAAATGATGGAGTACTCAGGTCTCTCTGCAGCCTTCAGTTCAGTATAAGTATTGGTACAAGTATTAGTATTAGTATTAGTATCAGTATTAGTATTAGTATTAGTATCAGTATTAGTATTAGTGTTAGTATTAGTATTAGTATCAATATTAGTATTAGTATTAGTATCAGTATTAGTATTAGTATCAGTATTAGTATTAGTATCAGTAATTAAATGATGGAGTACTCAGGTCTCTCTGTAGCCTTCAGTTCAGTATTAGTATTAGTACTAGTACTAGTATTAGTATTAGTATCAGTATTAGTATTAGTATCAGTATTAGTATCAGTATTAGTATTAGTATCAGTATTAGTATCAGTATTAGTATTAGTATCAGTATTAGTATCAGTAGTAATTAAATGTTGGAGTACTCAGGTCCCTCTTCTGCCTCCAGTTAGTAGTGTTAGTACTAGTATTGGTACTAGTATTAGTAGTATTTAAATGTTGGAGTACTTAGGTCTCTCTGCAGCCCTCAGTTCAGTATTAGTACTAGTATTAGTTTTAGTATTATGATTAGTATTAGTAGTAATTAAATATTGGAGTACTCAGGTCTCCATGCAGCCTCCAGTTAGCAGTGTTAGTACTAGTATCGGTACTAGTATTGGTAGTATTTAAATGGTGTAGTGCTCAGATCTGTGTGCAGCTCTTTAGTGCTGAGCTCTCAGCTCTCCTCCATCCAGACAGCCTGTAAACAGACCCAACAGCAGCTGGATGGTTGAGTGTGATGAACTGTTGTCTGTTTGTTAACCTCTGTGATGGTGAACACGCACGAGGACGAGCTGCTGCATGTGAGTGAGTGAATGATTCAATTGACACCTCTCTCTACTTGTGATCACTTCACTCAGCGCCATGTATAATGTATATGAACTACTCTACTATGTATATTCAGGCTGAGCGAATCATCGCGGTTCAAAGCTGCCACAGCTCGACGCGTTTCATCCTCAATGAAAGCGTCTGACTTAAATAAACTAATTAGGAGGAGATTTATTGATCACCGCAGTGAACACGAGGGGAATAAACAAAGAGGAGGACATTTAGTCTGAATCAAGACTTTTACCTGGAATATACAGATCAGACTGGGAATTAAAAATGCGCAAATAAGTCAACATTTAATGTGTCACATTACCTCTTGAGAGAATATATTGTATTAGTTGATTAATAATCGACTCTACTCAATGACACATGTAGCACTATATAACGTTGGTGGTAATTGTGAATTTTGTTAGCAGTTATCAATCAAAGTCAATAACATTTTAATACTGATGCAATAATCAGCCAATGGTGGAAGTATTCAGATATTTTACCAAAGTAAAAGTAGCAAAAGAAAAGTGTAAAAATATTCCATTGCATTGCTTTCAAAATACGTTTTAAGTCAAATTACAGGGATATTATGATATTATAATATATCTTATGCAGACAAACCCTGTGATATATTGTTAAATATGTTATATTGTTTCATTATTATTGTTAATGGTGCATTAATGGGGAGGAAAAGTTGGAGCTAATTTTACTAAATTGCATACTGTTGGGTAGTTTAATTGTGTAATAATGTGTTTTATTTTATTAACAGATCATATATTTTTTTATGTAAATATCATAATCGGGAAACTAAGCTGTCATATGAATAAAGTGCAGTAAATAGTACAATATGTCTCTCTGAAATTTAGTAAACGTAAAATAGAAATTTAAGCACTCTAATAAAGTACCTCCAAACTTTTACTTAAATACAGTACTTGAGTAAAAAATGTTACATTCCACCATTTTAATCAGCGTATTGAATAAATGACAATCCAAACCAACATTGTAGAGCAAAAACAGCAGCATAACAATACTGGGGGAAAAAATAATAATATGTAGGGGTTAAACTTTAGACTGGTATTAGTTATTGATTATAGGAATTACATTTTTATACAATTTAGAAGTAAAACACATGAGAAGGGTGGAGTGCCATATCTATCCAAAAGCATAATTATTGAAAACTCTCTGATTGCATTTTGCAAATTATTCTTTTTTTAAGTTTCAGAAATGATCAACGTCTCTTTTCTCTCTTTCTTTCTCTCTTTCTCTCTCTGGGTGTGATTGATTGGAGAAGTTTATAGGCTGGCACCCCCATCGTGTTCCAGCGGCTCACTCACTCAGTCTGACTCCTCATGATTGGTCCGCCTCCTGCAGCCACCGACCAACACAACACAAGCGCCTCCTCTCATAAACCTCGTCAGTCAGACCGCACCAACGATTCCCATTACTTCATAGGAGAGAAGCAGCAGCGGCTCAACTATTAGGAACTTTGCGTGCAAACCTATGGCACACAAATAGCAAGGTATGTGCTGGAAAGCGGCTATAATGTCTCTTCCTCTTTTCTCTTTTCTTTACTGTCTTCTCTCTCTAAACATCTGGCGCAGCTGGAACCTAAAATCCTCATTTCGGGGGTATTGTGTTGTATCGCTCTATAGCCTGCCTCTCTCAGCCCTTATCTCTTTTTGTGTCTTATCAAACGGTTATCTCTTTTGCTGTGAAGACATATTGCGTTTTGTTTCCTATCTGTATATGTGTATGTGTGTGTGCTTGTGTGTGGGAGGACAGAGATTTGGACATGGACGGATCCAGTGCGTCTTTAAGAGCGCCTGATGTGGAGTATGGAAGTCACTGTGCGGATTGGATGCGTTTTTATTGGAGTTAAGAGATGACACAGTGGACACGCATATAGTCATATTTATATTGTGGAAATGTAAGCTGCTCTTTTAAAAGATGAAAACGAGCCGAGCGCATCAGATTATTTAGCGATCTTTTTTAATCCAGATGTTTTTTGGGGCCACATTTAAAAAACTCCACAAACTGTCTGTCTATGGTAACAGTATGTCAATTGTATGAGTACTTTTTCTCAAACTGAGCTGCCTATGGATGCAAAATGATTTTCAGTGCAAACTGACAATAAAGTAGTATCGCTTTTTTAATCCAGATGTTTTTTTGGGGCCACATTTAAAAAACTCCACATGCGTAAAAGCTACAAATTTCTCTGTAAAAGTCTGATTTTTTTAGATTAATCAGAAGACGCGTCTTATTTTTATGCATTCCTTTAATGACAGATGCTAGGACCTGGACACTATTTTATTTTTTCTGCATTTCACTGCAGTCAGAGGCATTAATTTAAATCTAGTGACAGATGAGACTTCAGTCTCTCTCTCTCTGTGTTTGAACACTATGAAGTGTATACTGGCAGCAAAATCATCTGATGTCAGAGGAGAGGTGAGGAGTTTTGTTGTGAAACAAAATTTTGAACTGAGCCAAGTTGGTTTTTGAAAAAGCTGACTTTTTCAGAATGAAACGGATCACTTTTCTTCTGATTTCCTATACAATCAAATTCAGTGGACATGCATATAGTCAGATTCATATTGTGGAAATGTAAGCTGCTGCTCTTTTAAAAGATGAAAACGAGCCGAGCGCATCAGAGGTAGATTTCACCAGAAAACTTATAGCGAGTTTTTTTAATCCAGATGTTTTTTGGGGCCACATTTAAAAAACTCCACATGCGTAAAAGCTTCTTTTTCTTCTGATTTCCTGTGCGACCTATGGCACACAACTAGCAATGTATGTGCTGGAAAGCGACTATAATGTCTCTTCCTCTTCTCTCTTTTTTTTTACTGTATTCTCTATCTTTTTTAATCCAGATGTTTTTTTGGTGCCACATTTAAAACACTCATGCGTAAAAGCTTCTTTTTCTTCTGATTTTCCTATACAATCCTAACCTTTCCAACTCTTTTTTATTGGAGTTAAGAGATGACACAGTGGACATTTATATAGTCAAATTCATATTGTGGAAATGTAAGCTGCTTCTCTTTTAAAAGATGAAAACGAGCCAAGCTTTTTTAATCCAGATGTTTTTTTGGAGTCACATTTAAAGAACTCAAGCGTAAAAGCTTCTTGTCTTCTGATTTCCTATACAGTCCTAACCCAACTCTTTCTGTGTGTTTTATTACAGGGTAGACTACTACTCCCTGGCTGATTTTTGTTGTTAACCCCAACGGTGTATGGAAAGTGCTCCTGGATGGACCTGGCCGAAAACAGCTGGTCCATGGTCAAGCGAGAAGTCACCAGCAGCCCAGGGTCCCCGGCTGAGCAGCAGACCTCCTACCTGTCTGGTGGTGGAGGTGGAGACAGCAGCAGGAGGGACGGTCCCACCTCGGACGAGCTGAGGACACCTCCGATCATTGACCTCGACGCGCTGGGACACCACCACCACCGCCGCTCCGACAACAGCAGCAGATCATCACTACACTCCTACGTTCACTTCGGTCACCATAACAACACCCTTAGCAACGTGGAGGACATCCCGCTGTTTACGGATTTAGACCAGGGAGGAGGTAAACTGGTCCACTGTAAGGCGAGTCTGCTGGTGGACCCTTCCGACATGTACCAGACGCTGGCTATAGCTGCAGCGCAGAGCCAGACTGGATATGAATCCTCCTCTGGTGGTTATAACATGCACTCCAACCCAAACTCCCCGGTCTACGTGCCCAGCTCCCGGGTGGGCCCCATGATCCCCAGCCTGTCCTACCTGCAGGCCAGCAGCTCTTCTCAGCCGAGCCACTCGGTGTGGTCGCAGGCGGCTCCGGAGAGCCCGTCGTACAGCACCGGGAGTCCGCACACCTCCAGTCGGTTCCACTACCCTCCCAGTCCGCCCATGAACACCGGGACGCCCACTACCAGCTACTCTAACACCCGGGACCAGTACGGCCTCTCTCGGCCCCTCAGCGCGACCTACTCGAGCCCCTACTCTCCTTATGTTGCACCGCAGCTCACACAGCTGCCCTCGCCGTGGACGACAGGGGGACATTTCGACAACACCATGCTGCACACCTTGCAGAGCAGAGGGGCTCCCTTTGTTAGAGGGCCAAACGGAGGTAAGAAGAAAAATGCAATGGGCATAGTGATGGAATAACTGTCTGGGTTAATGACCTTTAATCACGGATGAAGTGTCTTTAGGCAAAGCACTGAAACTCCAGTGCGTATTTTGTAACAGAAGCTGATCTCCATGTGGAGGCCTAAGCACAAAAATATTATTCTTATATTTAAAATTTCACCAAAATATTTGTAAATATAGAATATTAAAAAGTAACAAATATATTGCATATCAATATCTGAGAAATAAATGCAATGGGCATAGTTCAGTTCAGTTCAGACAACTTTATTTATTCAAATAAAAAATAGTAATAATATAATATAATATATAATACAATATAATAATAATAATAAAATGTAATATAATAATAAATAATACAAATATTTATATAAAAATAATAATATAATAATAATAATAATAAAATGCAATTCATTTGTAGCATTCCCAGTCCATACATACATCCATACATACAACAGACAACCAATTAATTAGTTGGAGGGACAAGTTACAATAAGAACCATATAAATAGGATTATAGCAATAAAAGACAAATAGTGATGGAATAACTGTCTGGGATAATAATGACGATGATCCTTTAATGAAGAAGGCATGAAGTGTCTTTACGCAAAGTGCTGAAACTCCAGTGCGTATTTTGTAACAGAAGCTCATCTCCATGTGGAGGCCTGAGCTCAAAAATATTATTCTTATATTTAAAATTTGCCCAAAATATGTGTGAATATAGAATATTAAAAAGTAACAAAAAAGTATAAATGTATTGACAGAGTGTCAGGTTTATAATCAGTGGATCCGATTTAATTTGTGTCACCTTGCATATCAATATCTGAGAAACAAAATGCAATGGGCATAGTTCAGTTCAGTTCTGTTCAGTACAGACAACTTTATTTATCCCCAAGGGAGCAATTCATTTGTAGCATTCCCAGTCCATCCATCCATACATACAACAGACAACCAATAATTAGTTAAGTCAAAGGAAACATATTAAAGGCATAGGGAGGAGGGACAAGTTACAATAAGAACCATATAAATAGGATTATAGCAATAAAAGCCAAATAGTGATGGAATAACTGTCTGGGTTAATGATGATGATCCTTTAATGAAGAAGGCATGAAGTGTGTTTTTGAAACTCCAGTGCGCTTTTGTAACAGAAGCTGATCTCCAAGTGGAGCTCAAAAGACCCAAAACTATGTTTTTTATAAAGTACCACAACAATTTTATTCTTATATTTAAAATTTCACCAAAATATGTGTACACATAGAATATTAAAAAGTAAACAAAAAAAAGTTTAAATATATTGAAAGAGTGTCAGGTTTGTAATCAGTGGATCTGATTGATTAGTGTCAGCTCGCATATTATATATCTGAGAAACCTTATGAGTTTCCTTATGAAATTACAACCTGTTGTCATATTTGCCATGTTTATTCAAATGCGTGCGCTATATGCTGATTCCAGTCTCTCTTTTTTTCCAGTTTCAGATATCCTGGACGACATGGGTGAAGGCAGAGAGTGTGTGAACTGCGGCTCCATCTCCACGCCGCTCTGGAGGCGCGACGGCACCGGACACTTTCTCTGCAACGCCTGCGGCCTCTACAGCAAGATGAACGGACTCAGCAGGCCATTAATTAAACCACAGAAACGGACGGTAAGCAGCACTTAACAGCTCAATGTCCTGCTGCCTAATGGCTGCGATGATATCCATAGTGTCTGACGCAGAAAAGATAGATGGAGAGTA
The DNA here is from genome assembly GCA_916701655.1 of Sebastiscus albofasciatus. Taxonomy (NCBI): domain Eukaryota; kingdom Metazoa; phylum Chordata; class Actinopteri; order Perciformes; family Sebastidae; genus Sebastiscus; species Sebastiscus albofasciatus. Next base: position 33,846 of record CAKAOI010027242.1, read on the forward strand.
ACTTTATTGATCCCGAGGGAAATTCAAGTTTCCAGCATCACAGTTCCATAGTGCAAAACATGTTAGTAAAAAGGCAGTACAAAAGTTAGTAGTGCAAAGTACAAAAAAATATGCCAGATATAAAAATACAAGGAGATGAAGAAAACTGTTAAAAGTGAATATAGTGCAGAGTAACAGCTGTGATACACGACTATTAAAAAAAAGTGAATATAGTGCAGAAGAGACTGTTAAAAGTGAGGTTTTTATGCGATATATCAAACTTTGGGTCAGATTTCTTTTTCTAATAATTTTGTTTTTTCATTATATCTGTGACTGATCATGTAAAATGGGCAGAAAAGTAGGCCTACATTTGTGCAAATTGATGACATTTAGTACGTTACCAAATAATATTAGAGGTTTATTAGTACATGTCCCATAATTCATTTTAACGGAATTGAAGACACTGATTTAACTGGATTAACATGGAGTGATTTGTTAACACTTCATTAGTCACCCTATTCAGTGCTTCTGTTGAATGATTTAATCTGACATAAAGGCAAATCTTGTCCTAGTGCCATTACGCGCATTACGCACAGTTTTTACTAGGAATCTGATAGCTCCTTGAAAATAAACATCCTGTGGAAAGCTGTGCGTAAATGGAGATCCTAATAGGGCTCGTATTATTGTTAGGAAATAGGGCGTGAATGGCTCAATTGTAATTAAATGAGTGTCTTTCACTTTAAAAAGACTCAAAGACTCCAAGTCTTGACAGATCTGTTATTAATATCACCTTCCTCTCTGATATGTTCCAGTTATGTATTGATTATAATCATTAATCTGATTTTCTTTTTAATGTTTTTTTTTTATTGATTTAAGGTTAAAGGAATAAATACACATACTTGTAAAGGGACATACAGACAGCAGCAACAACATACATAAAACAAAAAAAAGTAACATAAGAAAAAGAAAAGAAAAACTACCCGTTATAATAGTGCAGTGTCAAGAGATAAGTTCATATTCATATTCATATACATACAACCAACCTCATATATATAGATATATAAACATACAGTACATACATATGTCTATATCCACACGTGCATTCATATATATATATATCCACTTAGATACATTCCTTACACAATTATCTATTCTATTTTACAGACAAAAAAAGGACATATTTACATCCCTTTATAGTTGACCTTTATCAACATTATTTATTTATTAATTTTGTTTAACTCCAATCCTCACCCTGACTCAAAGTATCCCACCCACGCTCAAAAATGCTATTCTGTTCTTTATTGGTGTGAATGCTGGAAATATTTTCGTCAGACCACTTATTTTGCAATGCTACTCCTTCTACATTTTTCAACATAGAAACTCCATTCAAACATCAAAACGTGCAGCTCAATTAGGACATAATGGCTATTACTTTTCTCATTCATAACTTTCATATTTTCAGAATTATTAACCATAATTCATCAAACATTCTCTATTGAAATGAATGGAAGAAATGTTCAGAATTAAAACATTTTCAACTCTTCACTGCTCATTAATACTTTCACCTGTAGAAACTCCATTCAAACTGTAAAATGTTCCACATCTTAGAACAGGAAATCTAGGGATTCACCTATTTTTTCAAAATAAAAGCCCAAGAAGGTTACTTTCTTCATAAGGCTTCAGCTGCTTTTCACGTTATTACAACTTTTATTTACTGATTGATAATCTTTTGATTCTGATTCTGTATCCTTCTTCATACAGATTAAAGCCAGCAATACAGTTTAGTGTCAGCTATTCAAAAACCTTCAAATATTCCACATATTTTATACACTATTGGTATTATTCAACTTTTCGATGAAATTCATAAAACCATTCCCACTTTTCCAACTATTCCTACCACTTCACCTTCTTCTCACAACATTTAAGCCAGCATTACAGCGTAGCGTCAGCTCTTCAGCATCCAACATTCACACTTTTTTTTATGTTTTGTTCACCAGTCAACATCCAGAAGAATCGGCCTGTCCTGCGCGAACTGTCAGACCAGCACGACCACTTTGTGGCGCAGGAACGCGGAGGGCGAGCCGGTGTGTAACGCTTGTGGGCTCTACACTAAACTGCATGGGGTGAGTCCAGATTTACTTTCATTTCATTCAAACAAACGTGTCATTTCGACAAAATCAACGCATTTGTAAATCACAAAATTATAACTGGGCTCCAAAAAATGATGTAATGTGCAGGTTCCTCGTCCTCTCGCCATGAAGAAAGAGGGAATCCAGACAAGAAAAAGAAAACCCAAGACCTTGAATAAAACAAAGGGATCCTCTGGTGAGACACTCATTAATTATTGCTCACATTCTTGTGGATGATTTATCATCAAATTGTTGCTTTAATTGAATTGTATATTATTTAACCAAATATTTTTTTTATTTTTTTTTTTTTAGGAAATAACAACTCTGTCTCTATGACTCCCACATCTACATCTTCATCTAATTCAGAAGATTGCTCGAAAACCAGCTCTCCCTCCGGACAGGTGTCAGGGGTGAGACTCTATTAAAAAAAAAAAAAAAAAGTATTCTGCTGCATTTGAATTCAAAGCATCAGCTATATTATTAATTCAACATTTATTCATACTGGAGAGATCAGTGTGGGGCGACCATCATTGATATTGAGTCAATAACAAAAAAAACAAAATGCAATACCTTTATGAAATTAATTAACTTTTCTAATAAGGAAAATAATTTGATAGATAGCCCACATAAAGGACAGTATATGTACAATGTGTCCTATTATAATTGAAGTTTCTTTTTAATAAAACCTGAAAATACCATTCTCACAGTTATTTTAAATGTCAAACTTTGTCCTTGTTGGATCCTCAGGGTTGAATATCTTTGTAATGAACACGTTGAAAGCATTAAAAGCATTTACAGCAGGTGCTTTTTTGCTAAAAAAAAAAAAAAAAAGATCACATGCTGATACTCACATAATGTGTCACCATAAATAACATGACAGTGAGATGAGCCCCCACATTGCTCAGTCAGGATCTGGTGCTTTTTTTTGGCATCTCAGTCCAAAAGCCAAACATGAATCACATTCCAAATAGAGACACCTTATTCTATACAAGAAATGTCTGCTTTGAAAATGCAATTAGGGCTAATAATAATGATGCATATTTGCTTTGTAGGTCAGTTCGTCCGTGCTGTCCAGCTCAGGGGAGGGAACCGGCTCCGGCTCGGCGGTGAAGTACCCGGGACAGGACAGCCTGTACACCAGCGTGGGTCTGTCCCAGCCATCAGATGTAGCTGCAGTGAGGGGAGAACCCTGGTGCCCCATGGCCTTAGCCTGAACATCTAAATCCTTGGGAGGACAGCAGTCCCTGGCCCCTCTTGTCTGGATGTAGTGTGGAAGTATTTGGGGGGCGATGTTTGGTTCCTTCCTCGCAGCTGATGCAAGAAGAGTCAGACAGGGTGAGAAGACCTTCAGTCACACTGCGAGCCTGAACCGAGCGTGGAATAGCTGTTTCCAGATTGGTGTAAGAGGGATATTGTTGCCTTAAAGAAAACACAAAGGGAATCTCCAGGCCCAGATGATCAATCAGTGGCCTGCTGTGGATGGTTTCTGGACTCCGGCCATGCACTCTCTCCCATCCACCATGGCACAGAACCATCTAAAAAACAAAATAAAGCCATCATGTACATAACGGATTTCCTCAAGCTGTTGATTGGATACCACTGCTTCATAAAGCTCTATATTCTTTAAGGACATTTAGATTTTTGTTTTTGTTTTCTTTCCACAAACTGGAATCATGCCACAAGTGCCAAGACGACTTTTATGAATCAAAAAGAAAAAAAATATTTATAAATCTTCCATTGTTGAAAACATGGCTATGATTGTTAATAAAGATATCAATATAGAGTAGAAGTTAAACCATTTCTGATGTCTTCTTTTCTAATTTTGTTTGTTTTCTCGTAGAAGAGTATAGTGTTGAATCTGCACATGTTTTCCACTGAAAGCTCTTACTGTATCTGACTGAAACTAGTTTGGTTTAAACAGGGTATAAATGTCATCTAGTGGTTTTGTTTAATTATTTACTGAAAAATAATGCAAATAATCAACTCTTTCAGACCAATTTTTGATACTGAAATGTTGTCAGCTGTTGGGGAGCGTTAAGGTACTATTCTCAGAAACTCTTTGACATGTAAAGCAGTTGGATGGCTTGTTTGAACAAAGCACACCCAGAATAGCTGAGGCCTACTGACCTTTATGTTACAAGACATAAACTGCAAAAGAAGACTGTTGGCTGCATGCACTACCTGACTCACTGTAAACTGTGTACCTTTCACAATGCAAGCATGTACGATTGCGTCATTTTATACCAAATTTAGACCAAAAGCGGAGAGTGAGGTCACCTCTGAACAAATTCATGTTACTTTGATGACTTTGACTGTGAGGATTAAAGGGAGTGTAACGGCCCAGTAGTTTCACATAACGAGGTGTTAAAGTGGACGATAGTGGAAAAAGGGAATAAAGGAAACAAGGGAGTTATATTACAATGTGATATTTCTCATTGTGGTATAGATCTTGAATTCACAGCTGCATGGGTGTCATGCAAAAATCAAAATTAAAGAGATTATGTTTGATTTTCCACCCTGTTTGTCCTCCAAAGTGTGGGTGGAGACTCAAAAAGGCATTTTTCAGGCCACAACACAATCATGAAGGCAATCTGATGAGTTACATGTGAAACTTGACGTAAAGAGGGTTATTTCTTATCTTTTTTTTCCTCACAACATCCAAAAAGGGCAATGTCATTCATTCTCTGGACTTATTTATTTTAAAAAAAATATCATGTTTATTTTAGCATTATTTTTTTTGCTGTTTTTGTTGTTTTATTTTTTTTTATAACAAATTATTTTTATTTAAATTTCAGTCCAATAAATTGTTCTGGTGATGCAAAATGAATTTACATTTAGTTTGTGTTTTAAAGAAAAAAATAATCAGTATTTTTGAAGCTGTGGAAAGAACTGTGTTCTTGCATAATATTAATATTACTCAGGCATACTTTTGTGTGAGGCAATCATAGCCATGTTTTGACTCCCCGTTTCTCCCTGGAGGAACAAAAACTGGCTTTATTTTCTCGGATGTTTTCATGATTGGGAGGAAAAATAAAGACCTGGGGGAAAAAAAAATTAAATTGCAAACCAAAAAAAAAATTTGATTTCCAGCTTTTTGCCTCCACATTCTGCTTATGTTTCATTAAAGCAAACCTTTATTCTTCCTGACAGCTTTTTTACTTAAGAGTTTCTCTTTTCTCTACCGGCCCCTGAAGGCTCAAAGCACAATCCACTTTCCTGTGTCCTCTTGAACCAGCAGCTCAAAGTACCTGTCACAATGTTTACTGTACTTAGGCGAATATGGCCTGTGAGTAATACCACATGAAAAGATTTTTAGAGATGCTTAAGATTTATGTCTGGGCTTAGCGTTATCTGTCTGCTCTTTGACATATTGATTTAGCTGAGTTTATTGAGCGTGGAGGAATGTGCTGCACAACACAACAGCCACATCCACAGTTTGGAGGTGAACATTGTGATTGTTTTTCTTTCTTTTGCAAAAAAGGTCAAACCTTTTTTTTGACATTTCATTAGAATGATGCAGCCATTTGTTTTAGCCATCCATCATAAAGTTGTATTTTTTCAGTGTTAGTGTTACTGGTGTCGTGTTCAGCTGTAAATGGAAACGTTTGGCGTGTGTTCACTGAAGCTGCTGGGTATAATATATATATATAACACAATTCGTGCACTGAGACCACCAGGCATTAAGTCCTTGAGCCTCCATGCAGATAAATTACAAAACCACCTTCAGATATGTAAATGCAAACTAGTTCTGAACTCAAAACACGAGCAAATATTTATAGGTTTTGAATTTATGAGGTGGTCCTACCTTGGCACTGTCTGACTGGTATCCATGGTGCTGCGAGGGAGGAAATATAAACACAACAGCGCAGAAATCCTCCCTGTGGATGGATGTTCGCATGAGCTGAGGGTCACATCAACCACCACATTCACATAGAGTGATGCAAACGGCGAGCTTACAGTTATTATCTGTAAAGTGATGGGATGTAATTGTGAATGAGGGTTGCAGATCTGGGGAGAGAGTGGGAATAATAAGTGATGCAGACAGAAACAGACAAAGAGGGAGAACGCAGAGATCTTGATGGCTGCTCAGGGTTGAAAGTCCTCCCAAAGTAAACAGCACAGACTAACCCAGCAGCAGCAGACTACAGGCCCCAGGGCTGTTTGGCCATGGGGCAGCAGCCCTGTATGGTCCCAGTAGCTCCCTCAGGAGATGCCCGTTGATCTTTCCATGTTGCCTTTCAAAGGGGAGCACCGCTGGCCCTGCCTCCGGAAGAGATGGGATCTCTGACTCAGCCCTTTTGGGTTTCCTCGACAGACATGGGGGCACACTCTGGGAGAAACAACACTTAGAAAACATGATAGCCGTCCTGCTTGTGGAGTCTTTTCAGATTTGGAGTACCATCAAAAAGATCTCTAATGGAAAGTGAGTTTGTGCATATAAACCATTTCTGGATTCTGTGATTTATTCGCCTTGTCACATTCATAGAAAGCCAAACTGTGCTCTCAAAGCTATGTCCACACAGCCTTTTTGCCTTCTCAGTTATAGCAAACACTACAGGAAAGAATAAAGGCACCTCCTCCACCCCATCATAAATATATCTCACAGCCACTTACTCACAGGAAGTTTGTTACACGCACACACGAGGGGAAGGTTCAGAGCTAAATAATAGTATGTAGTGTTACTTATTACAGAAACAGTGGGAGTATGTTCAGGGAAGGCTGGGTGTTGGAACGAATGACACTTCTATTGAAGGAAAGTGACGTGTTATTACGTGAATGTATGAGTTGTAAGGAATGCCAGGAAGTTGTAATCGGAATAAACAGTAGGGCCTAATGGAAGATGTGATTGAGGGCTCAAAGTTGAGGAAAAGACAAAAGGAATTTGTTCTGATGGAAAAAGGAAAAGCTCCTTGGCAACCTACAATACTTTATCAAACGCTACACCAGTTACCTGGGAACAAACACTCACTATATTTATTATTAAAATAATTGATTTATTCTAGGGCTGTCAATCGATTAAAATAATGAATAATTGCTTGCTTTATGCAAATGTATGTATATATTTATTATTGGAAATCATTTAACAACACAAAACACCGACAAATATTGTCCAGAAACCCTCACAGGTACTGCATTTAGCATAAAACAATATGCTCAAATCATAACATGGCAAACTCAAGCCCAACAGACAACAACAGCTGTCAACAGCTGTCAGTGTGTCAGTGTGCTGACTTGACTATGACTATGACATGCCCACTTGATTATCATAAATTGTGCATGTCTGTAAAGGGGAGACTCGTGGGTACCCATAGAGCCCATTTTCATTCACATATCTTAAGGTCAGAGGTCAAGGGACCCCTTTGAAAATTGCCATGCCAGTTTTTCCTCGTCAAAATTTAGCGCAAGTTTGGAGCGTTATTTAGCCTCCTTCACGACAAGCTAGTATGACATAGTTGGTACCAATGGATTCCTTAGGTTTTCTAGTTTCAATCTTACAATTGACAATTGGCATCAACAACCGGCGCTCTTCCTAGGGGCTTGCGTTAGCTGCAAGCAGCCGTCGCCATGTTGAGAGCTGCGTAAATGCTCCCAATCCTGTATTCAGCACATTTAACATGAGACCAGGGACTGCTGTTGTTGCTTAAAACTGAGACAAGAGCCACCATGACTGAATAATGTACCTTATAGTGGAAACAATGAATTCCATAATGACATTAACAAAGGAACTGTATTTAATGTGGATCTGTCATGTAATGGTCGATACTTGAGCCGCTTAATAAGGTCAGTATTGGCACCAATAGTAATGCGGTGTATCTTATTGGCACATCTCTACAGTTTTCCTACAGGGATGTTGGATTTCTATATTTTTTTGGATGTAGAAACTTGATTTTTCAGCTATTTAATTTACTGAATTAGCAGACATACCGTCATAAACAGAGTTTCTTCTATCAATACCAAAATATATGACATTTTGCCATACAAAATGACATATAGAGTATTTTCTCTGTATCTCCTACTCCAACAGCACCTGTTGCCTTCCTAAATGTCAATCTACATGAAGGAAAATACAGCCTTAAATATAACATGGGGCCTTATAATTGTATATGTGGTTGGGATCTTATAAGAAAGACTGATGATTAGAATATTTTTTCCATGACAAAGACCTCACTGCACCCAATCACCAACAAAACAATCCCACAGTGATGACAAGGTGAGGAGGTGGTTGAATGTTTGGCCTTGGGTTTTACTTTTATTGTGAGCAAGTGACAGTTTTTTTTTTAATATTTGTCCTTTGATTGATGGAAACTCTGTGGCCCATATGTCCTCCATCCCTCATCAAACAATGATGACTAGATGCTGCCGAGAAACAACACATACATGTACAGTATATTGGGAACTGGACTATTTTAGCATCTTGTACTGGACGATCAGTAAATAAAGCTCTACTCTGATGTGCAAACATTCAAGACAAATAAAACGACGTTGCGATTAAATGCCTGGCCTGCCAGTAAAAAAGCTGCTCACATTTTGTGTTTGTTCAATCTGTGGTTTCTCCCAAAGGTGCAGAGACTGCTGGGAACTTTCTGCTATGAATGGTGAGCCAAACTGGCTCTCAGAAGAACACAAACAGGAGGTTATTGTAAAGGAGAGTTGTAGAGAGTTTGCTTTTGAATGTGGACAGTGTGGAAGCATTTATGTTGGTGATAAATTCTTGACAAATTTTCATGAGTATTATTAAAATGTATTTATCTTATTTAGGTCCATTTTTAGTTTCATGATGGAGTCAACGATAGGAGTGTTGAAGGGAAATTAACAGGCACTAGGACCCAGGAGAGACCCAGGCAAGAGGCAGAGTTTATAAAATGGGCGGGAAGCTCACCTGGGCTTTACTTCCTGTTTTGAGACACACCTGAGAGAGACCAGCATTGTTCAGTGTTTGATTTGGTAGGCTCCCTTTTTAAAAAAATATGTTTAAAAGCATGATTTTAATAGTGGAACTGTAGAACCATGACATATATCTTTTAACTCAAAGTATTAACCCTCTGAGACCCGTGGGATCCCGACCAACAACATTACCGTATTTAGGAGGCTGTAGTCTGAAAGCTAGAGGACATGAAACTAGAAGACCTAAAGAATCTATTGGTACCAATCATGTCATGCTAACTTGTCAGAAAGGAGGTTAAATAACCCCTCCAAATTTATACACACACTCTGAAGCCTTGGCACAGCACGTAACAGCCATATTCGTTGTTTATGTTCATTATGATCATTTTGGGGGAGTGGTTTTGGAGGGAGTCCTGAAATGACGGACTGTCAGTGTTGCCGACTTGACGACTTTCTGGCTGGATTTAAGGACCTTTGGAGCTAGTGGTGCTTGCTGCTTTCATTGGAAAAGCGTTGACAACACTGGGCTCAGTTTTTCGGTTGGATCGTTTTTATAATCTAGTGTACTCTTGCTGGTTACCGACTCTACCTTTATGAAAGTTATCCATCTCCATCTGGCTGTTTCTTCTCAATAAGAGTGATCCAACCACCACATATTGAACCCTCACGTTAAAATAATTTGCCTACATATTTTGTGACAATATCCTCTATATGCCTAACTTTCTAGCCCCATGTTGTTTATTTACTTTACCTGATCATTTATTGTTTTTGATTTATGTATTAACTGTACAATTTACTCCATTCCTCCTTTATTATGGCCTTCGTTTAGGCCTCCTATTGAAACTCCCTTGCTGCCACCTAGTTGAATGGTGACATTCCATGTATTGTCAATAAATCTAAACTTTTGGTAGTATATTTTTAGAAAATGTGTTGTCAGTTTTGTCAGGTAAGAGCTCTGACTCTAACTGAAAGTTATTTCATTACCAAGCCCTCTCCCTAAAGAAGTCTGAGCTTTGATACTCAGCCACTAAATCATGTAACTCGTATTTTCTGCTGCTGCGATCCAATGAGTACTCTGAGATTCTTGGGAGTTCAATGCAAGGTTACAGCTATCTTTCCTCTCCTACTAGCCCAACAGTCAGCCTTGCGTCCAAGGCGTTTTGAATTAAGTTCAGCGCTCTCGTGTATGGGAACCCGAACTCGCCGCCAAATGCAATACTTCCCGAAGTATTTCTGTCAGAACCCCGGCCTTTGAAAACAAAACACAGTGAAATCACAGCAGGCCTGTTTTAATCAATTAAGCATATGTCAACAAGCAATATGCTAATCATTACGTCGACGGCGAGAGCAAATTCTCTCCTGGTGATGTATGATCAGAAGTCAATCATGATTGTGAGAGGACAAAGTTCAGTTTTTTAGATGAGAAATATACAGTGTTGATTACATTTTGTGGAAATAGTTGGCATATATCTTTGTTTCAGTTTGTCATTGCCAGTATCTGTATTGTTCAGGTCTGGTGTGAAACAGACAAAACAATGAGGCGAGAGACGGGGGATTTTTTCCACGTTCCATGATGTTAGTTGTATGTTTGTGTTTGTGTGTCTGTGTTTGACTTGGATGGATGGATGGATGGGGGGGGAAACAGTGCCTTCCTGAATGGTATCAGTCATGTCGCTAAAAGTCTCCAGGCTTCTAGAGAATCTGCTTCATGGAGTCATAGCGTTAGTCATATGGGTCAACCGAGGGCTATGTTAAGTTTGGTGGGACTTTACCAGCCCCCCTCCTACCCAGAATGCAACACAGCATCTCAAACTTTAGGACTTTTGAACGAGGTATGCTTGTGTAAACACCATTTGGCTCACCGAAGTCTTGAAATGTAATAAATTTTCATCTACAGCTCAAGATAGCAGCGCAGCCACACAGTGAAGACGAGGGGTGAATTTTAGGATGTGGCGGCAGTTTGACAGAAGAGCCCAGTGAGGCTCCTCTCCTGCCTGCTGATTGGGTGTCTCTCCACTGAGACCTCTGACGGACGCTCCTGATAACCAAATGAGCATCTAAAATAAATAACAGGCTGACGGATGGCAGGCTCCTACACAGAAGATATAGCTGCTCATTAAAATCTCACCAGCCATTGTAGTCGGATTAGTTAAACTATGTGTTTACAAATTTACAAAAATAGAAAAATATTTCATATTCATTTTGAAGTGAATATACAAAGCCAACATCTTACAGGAAAACTATCACAACTTGGATTTCGTAGCTTCAGTTGTCTCTTATGATAACATACTCACCAAAGTGATGAGATCTTGAAACGTGGTGACATTGCTAAAAAAGAATGAGGGCAACACCGGGGCTACAAGCTTGAGTGGTCAGATGATCATACAGGTTGTAAACAAACTAACAAAGCTAGTCAAATTTATTTGGAGAAAAGACAAAGGCAAATTTTTAAGCCCAAAGAGTTTTGCGAGCATTACCTTCTAGCCATGACCCAAATTGTCCTTTGCAAACATCCACCACGGCTTACAGGAGACTCTGAACGCTACAAACTGCATGGCGAATGTCATTTAGCCGCGCTATACTGCTTCTGGCATGATTACTACTATGCAACCTATATTAATACATCTTATAGATCACACTTACTGTGGGTTTGACGATGTTGTTTTATGTGTTTTTTTGTTACAACAAATCTATTTCAGTTGAAATTGATGTTTTAAACGTTGATGTTTCTTTGTCTTTCTACGACAATAGCACTGAGCTGTTTCCTATTTATTATCTGGTGTTTTTTGAATATAGTATATTGAATAGAGTTGGTGGAAGTCTTTTGCCAGCCAACAGACACATTAAAGAATTTGAGGGAAAATTAAGTGAAAATAACTGTACAGAAAAGTCTTCAAAATCTGATTAACCAGAAGTTTGCTTGAGTATTCATAATGGGTAGCCTGTTAGTTGGCCAACTAACAACCTTTAGTCATTCTCTCATAACTGTTTTTACATTTTAACATTATTGTATTGATTACATTGGAATCACAGTGATAAGTTATTATTTGGTCAATCGCGGCAGGTTGATTTTCAAAAGAGAGTTCCGTGTTTCTACACTGATTAAAGTAATAATCTCGAAGATTTTCATTTCAATAAATGTCTGTTAAAGGTACAGTGTGCAGGATTTGGCGGCCTCTAGTGGTGTGGTTGCAGATTGCAACCAGCTGAGTACCCCTCCGCTCACTCTTCCCTTTCCAAGTCTGTGGTAACGTGAGCCGCCGAGTGCAAAACCGTGATAATGGCGTTTGCCTCGCTCAGAGGACATCCATAGCATAATAACACTACTTTAGGAGCAACGGAAGTCAGATGGAGGCTGGCGGTAGCACGGTTTTGCACTCTGCGGTTTATGTTACCGCAGTTTCACAAGCGTGTCAGAGAACTACGGCGGCCTTCAGGTAACGTTAAAAACATGAAAGGCTCTCTCTAGAGCCAGCGTTTGGTTTGTCCGTTCTGGGATACTGTAGAAACATGGTGGAGCAACATGGCAGAGCAACATGGTGGACTCCGTGAAGAGGACCCGCTCCCTATGTAGATATAAACGGCTCATTCTAAGCTAACAAAAACACAACGATTCTTAGTTTCAGGTGATTTTACATTAATGAAAACATAGTTCTGAATATTATATTCCATTTCTGCTAATAGATCCCCAGAAATGTTACACACTGGTCCTTTAAGTCACAATCTATTGCTGAATGAGCTAACACAATGATGACTGAGCCTATGGCCCACAGATGAAAGCCCCTTGCATTTGCAGTATTATGAACTGGGTTGGCGACATTCCCGGGAAAAAATCATAAGCACCGATCTCTGGGAAATGAGATCCAAAAATACACCTGCAATTACTGCTTATCACCATAGGTGCCGCCAAAGAGAAGGAAACAGACATCTTCGAGATTGAAACTTCTTACAGTACAAGTAGACAAGCTAGAAAGGCTACTGAAAACTAGCTAACTATTGCCTTCACATCTGCTCCAGCTTGTTTTCACCATGATCGTCTGACTGCTCGTGTTCGATGCCCCTTTGGACCTACTTTAACAATGTTGCTGCATTCCAAGATGTCCGCAAACACTTATAACTTATGGCCGGACCTACAGAAATAAATCCAGAGTTATAATAAACTGCAGTTTTCCTTTTAAAAACATCCCCAGTAGTAGTAGACTGTATGAAGTCTTATGTGAACCCTGTGACTGAGCACAACAACAGAGCTGCTTCCTCATGCTCCCCTGACCAGGCAGACCCTTTGGCTGAGGCGACCAATTAATTATAGATGTGACTTTAAAACTTCCTGTTTTTCCCTCCTTAATTAAGCCAATCTGCCCCGCTGCTCTAAAGAGAGGAAATACCTCAAAATAGTTCCCAATTCCAGCACGTTCAATTATTCTGTGCCCGACACAGATTACATCGGCCGTGTTAATGTACGGACCAACGACGTTTGATCACAGGGAAATTATGTCTGTCATTTCTTCCTGTTTCGCCCCCGAATAATGTGGGAATAGTGAGGAGAGTCAGTGCCCAACGTGGGCACGGATTACTAACTACGTGCCCTTAGTCAGGCCCATCCAACATCAATCTCTGCCTGAGATGTTTATTATTACACTCATGCGGTCACTTATTCTGAGGAAAGAGAAAAAAAATCCCTGATTTATGCCTCCACTGTTACCCTTTCCTGTCCTCATTTATGAAAACAAAATTCCCGTGAATTCCTGCAGTATTAACACTAAGCAGTTATGAGGTCAAGCTTTCACTTACACTGCACAATTCACAGTCCTCGCACAGATATTGTGCTGTTTGCTGCACCGTATGGCTTTGTTATTGCCACGTAAGCCGAGTAAAGGAACCTGAACACAAACTTACAAACTGACCTTGACAGCAGACACACTTCATATCGCCCTCCGCCTTTTTTTTTTTCTTTCTTTCAGTTCCACTAAATCTACAGCCAGTGTTCAAGAGCACCAAGTCAAATTGTGTTATCATAAATGCACCACACTTGTTGAACACCTGCCAGTATTTTTCAGTGGCGCCCTTTTCAACTTTGAACTGAAACTCACCTCCAGGCCTCACCCTCAGTGTTTTTCACTGGGAAACAGGAAAAAGGAGGAGAAAGTGAAGACGTACATGGACGCAAAAGAATGGGGCTGGAACATTTTAAAAGGGGGGTATTTCTTTTGAAAAATCTGGAGTTTGGCCTAATTTAATTTAATAACAGAGCACAGTGGGAAGTGACAAATTATTTTGTTAGCCACATCAGGTGAATACCATCCATTGTTCTCTGCTGTGGTATTAGATCAGTGAGGTTGTAGCTGAATCTACTGTGAGTGTGTACCATCAAAGAGTATTGTATATATACAGTATGTATATATTATGATAAGTATATTAGTATATGAGTGTTTTATTTTATCTGTATTTATTTTGGATAAAGGCATCTCTGTGATGCTGATGCATGTACAAAATGAGGGTGAGTGACAGAGAAGGTGAATTTCATTTTAAAGCTTCACTCTTAAAGGACCAGTGTGTAACATTTAGGGGGATCTATTGGCAGAATTGGAATATAATATTAATAAGCATGTTTTCTTTAGTGAATAATCACCTAAAAATAAGAGTTGTTGTGTTTTCATTACCTTACAATGAATATATACATAGGGAGCGGGTCCTCTCTTCACGGAGCCAGCCGCCGTGTTTCTACAGTAGCCCAGAACGGACAAACCACTGTGTTAACTTTTCCCGCTTGGCGTTACTCGCTCCAGAGTTAACCCCCGTCACTCCACTCAGCTACCGAGGAACAAGTTACGGGAAACCTCTTTTGGTCTTGAGGAGCTGCAGCCTTTATTTCTGCACAAACTGCAACTTCCACTGTACATTCACTTGATATTCTCAGAGCTAAACTAACTCTGTCTCTGCGATTCTCCAAATAACCTACACTTCTCCTACAACAACTGGCTTTAGAAAGGGCCATTTGTGTTTTTGCGATGGCCACTGTTGTTCACGCTTGGCACACGGGAGAAGTTTCAATCTGCAACCTCACCGCTAGATGTCGCTAAATCCTACACACTGTTTTTTTTAACATTATTATGGTGTTGTGCCCTAATAAATGATGTACCAGTACACACTATAGGGCTATGACAATATCAGATTTTCACTACAAGATTATCGCGGCCAAAAGATTTCACGATAACGATATTATCACAATATCTATAGAAATTTTGAGAAAAAAATAATAATGCTATCAGTCAAATTCATGTTTAACTCTGTCTATTGTGCGTTTTGTCTCTTTTTGGCAATTTAATTACACTCAAAATATGAAAGTAGGGAGCTGGAGAGAGAGTCTGTAACCATAACTGTATATAAAAAATAATTTAAGAGGTGCTGGATTTTTTACAAGATATTATCACATGTGTAATATTAACATGATATCAATATTTCATCTTGAAATATCATCAATACCGATATATAGCGACACTCATAGTACACACATACACATAAACTCCTTATAATTTGACATTTTGAATGAAAATCTGTAAAATACAACACCATAATGGAAGTTGATCAAATGTGCATATAGTTTACAGCAGTACTAACATGTATTATTTTAGTGTTATAATATAAAACGTATTGAATGTGGCCTCCTCCTCCACATTATCAAGTGTTGGCTGAATCCAAGCATCTTATCAGGTCTCTCTTAGTTCAAAACCATATAATTTAACTCTACTTGTATGAAATGAGTGAATCATTTGATTTCAATTATTCATTTAATTTAGATATATATGAACATGCTACTATGTTCTTGTCTGTGAAATATGATTACAATGCTATTTTCCCTTCTTTTTCAACGTGGATGGTCACAGATTTGGCTCTGTTATGGTTATGTAAGTTAGCATAGCATTGTACTCATCAGCATCATTGTAGAAACATTCAACTGAAAAACATCTCCAGAGTCCAGTGAGGCCACAGAAAATATAAAAAAAAGAACTTAACACAACCATCAAAAGTTATTTGGATGGTGACCAATAAAAGTTATATTACTCAAACATGTAATTTCAACCGTCTGTGGCAATGTATCATATTCATGCTCAGGTGGTTTATTCACAATGGAACATGACCTGGCTTTCACAAATTCGAGGTCACGCAGATATTCTAAATTCAGCACACATTTTTGTTATTGTTTAAGGCTCCTGTTTTGTGACCTTACAGAGCTGCAGTGTAGAACTGCTTTCAGCTCTCTACAATGATGGTGGTGGTGAGTGCATGTTACATGCTAACTTACAAACTAACTGACAAATACTATCAGATCCTGATTCCAGAAAGCAGGTTAAACAAACCCCAAACCAGGCGGCAACCTCCGGGTCTGAAAAGTGAAGCCAATGCTGAGGTGCTTTAAACTTGCATTCTTTCTAATAGCCAGCAGGGGGCGACTCCTCTGGATACTAAAAGAAGTCTGACTGTATAGAAGTCTATGAGAAAATGACCATACTTCTCACTTGATTTATTACCTCAGTAAACATTGTAAACATGAGTTTATGGTCTCAATCACTAGTTCAAGTCTTCTTCAATACAGTATGATGTTCATTTAGGAAATTATGGTCCCATTTAGAGTAAAATAGACCATAAAGCAGGGTATGCTTTAGGGCGTGGCTACCTTGTGATTGAGAGGTCACTACCACGGCCTGGGAGTTGTTCACATTTTCGTCTTACAACATTAACCCTTTCACAGTGTGTTTTCAGTTCATGAAAGTTAATTGCAACATTTTGGTCGCCTAAAAATGTTTTATTCAGCATTCGGTTATACTTAGCTCCACCCTCTCATGTCACTAATGGTTGCATAAAACCAAGATGGCGACGGTCAAAACATTGAACTCTAGACTTCAAAACAGTGTATGACCTAAACCCTTAACCTGAACTCTGTTGACTAACTCTATGATAGCAAACTCAGAGCTGTCACTCAATCTGCTTTTTGGAGTAAGGTAATGGGGATTTGTTTTTGTTTGTTTGTTTTTTTTATTACTGCCTTTTGATTATTCCAGCGAGCTCGTAGTAATGTTACATGGAAAAAAGATATCACAGCTAAAACTTGGTGTTGGTTTCACATTGTTCCTAGAGTGGCTGAATTCCTGTCATTCTTCAGAGTCTGAAGAAAGAGAAAACATGCTTGTAATTTCTTAATTTAAACTCAGAGGAAACCGGCCTGCTGACTTATGACTTATTTGGCAAGATTAAGAGGATCCTGGCCTTGGATGCAGAATTAGTGTTGAATTACAGTCATACTCCCGCGATTGTCACAATGTGTTTCTGCAGTGCTCAGTTGCAATAGCTGACACCTAAGAATATGAATGTTTTTAACTTTACCATTGCCATTGATGCTAAGTAAAAACCCTTAGATTGTGTCCCTTCGGAGGGCCACACATTTAATTAGCACAATTCTGTCAAATTCTGAAGCAATGTTGGTTGTATAAGCACAGATAGAAAGAAAGGGATGCCTGATTTGGTGGACTGGCGGTATGACATCATCAAAGAGGAAACCCAAGCGGGCCTACTAGCTGTCCTGCTGGAGGCCCCTTAATAAACAGGCTGGTTATCACATCACTAACATTTATTTAACCCTTCTGCAGAAGGTGTGCAGGGGAGGGAGCTGTTCCTGACTCTCTTTGGCTGACCCGTTACCAACCTTAGCCGATATCCTAAACACACACAAGCCCGTGCAGATTCATTTACTAATATCATGTAGAGACACACAGTTGCTGTCTTCTCTCTGCCATTAAGTGCTGCTCTCAAGACATCCCCCCCACTCCCTTGAACTCCACTACTCTCCGTCTCACTTCATCCAGTCCTCGAAGTTTGGCTGCTTCTGTGAGAGACAGAGGACTGAAAACACAACTTCAACAGAGAGAAAGGTTGTAGGGTCAAGAAATGAAAGGATGAGAGGATGAAAGGATGAGGGGATTGCTCCTATCCTTGGATGCTTCACGCCCCAACTCCATTCCCTTCCCGTTTGCAGTGAGACAGTACATGCAGCTCTCTCCCACACATCTCCACATCCCCGCGCCAGGCTCTGTGTTTTCTTAATTCATTACTTAAAGGAAAGAAATGTAGCCCGTACAAAAATAAATACGGCTCTCTTGGATCAGACCATGTGTCATAGTGCGATAGCTCCTAGGAAAAGGCTGTTGTTTTAACCGGAGGAGGATGGAACTCTCTGGCTCTGCAGAGCGTCTGTCACTCTGCTCTCTGTCTCCGTCACACAGCGCAGACCAGCAGCAACCTTATCGCATGATTTAGACCTAAATACATTACTTTAAAGTGGGTAACACTCAGCGGTGAAACCAGATTCACTGGGTGTCACTCTGAAGTTAATGACCTGAGACTGAGCTTTTGGTTTAAAGCAGTGGTTTTTATATTCTTTACACAACTTTTTAGCAGCATAGTTCTAGGGAGGACAAGGTCGGTCAGTCCACCGCTTTGTTCCAGACTCAAATATCTGAACAACTATTAATTGGATGGGTTGCCATGAAATTTTGCACAAACATTCGTGGTACCCAGAGGATGAATCCTAATGACTCTGGTGACCCCCTGACTTTTTCTCTATTGCCACCATGAGGGTGATATGTATATGAGTTTTTTAGTGAACTGTCTCCAAAACTATTTGATAGGTTGCTATGAAATCTGGACATTCTTGTTCCCCATTCGGGATAACTTTGGTAATCCTAATTTATCATCTAGTGCCACCATTGTGTAAAAATGTGTATTTGTATCATATTATGGTATGCTGAAGTGTCTTAAACTTGCATTCTTTCTAATAGCCAGCAGGGGGCGACTCCTCTGGTTGCAAAAAGAAGTCTGATTGTATAGAAGTCTATGACGAAATTACCCTACGTCTCACTTGATTTATTACCTCAGTAAACATTGTAAACATGAGTTTATGGTCTCAATCGCTAGTTTCAAGTCTTCTTCAATACAGCATGATGTTCATTTAGTAAATTATGGTCCCATTTAGAGTCAAATAGACCATAAAGCAGGGTATGATTTAGGGCGTGGCTACCTTGTGTTTGACAGGTCGCTACCACGGCGTTGTCCAAGTTGTCTGTGTTTTCGTCTTAGAACTTTAACTGTGTTTTCAGTTCGTGAAAGTTAGTCTTAACATTTTGGTCACCTAAAAATGTCTTAATCAGCGTTTGGTTGTACTTAGCTCCAACCTCTCGTGTCACTTCTGGTTGCAAAAAAACAAGATGGCGACAGCCAAAATGACGGACACGAGGCTTCAAAACGGAAGGTCCACAAACCAATGGGTGACGTCAACGGGTGACTACATCCACTTCTTATATACAGTCTGTGCCAAATACCTGCAAAACTAATGACACTCCCATCAGCCTCAGCTACGTTGTGTTTAGCACTAATTAGCGAATGTTAGCATGCTAACATGCTTAAACTAAGATGGCAAACTTGGTAAACTTTATAGGCTACTTGCTAAAAATCAGCATGTTAGCATTATCATTGTGAGCATGTTACTATGCTAGCGTTAGCATTTAGCCCAAAGCACTGTGCTTAAGTACAGACTCTGAGCTGCTAGCACAGCTGTAGACTCTTAATCTTCTTAGAAGGCAAATATTTTCCTTGTTCACTTCTATTTATATTTTCAAGCTTCAATATTTTAGTATTAATATTTGGGATATTTAGGGATAGTTGTCCCTGGCATTTGAAAAACTTTATTCAATTAAAAAAAATATACTATTTTCTCAATTAACCTGGTGTATACGACACAACCTTGCTCTCATTCCCCAATGCCCTTAGTGTAGAGTGCATTTAAATCCATAACGTTTGCTTTGAGTTTACTGAACACTGACAAAAATGGATCAAGATCGGGACTTTTGCCAATTACTTTTCTTCCAATTTACAGTTTCTTGCTATCCGTTTGAGAGAAACCCAAGCACTTGTCATTAAGAGTCCGTAGCTGTCTTCGTGGAGCGTTCACTTCGGGTGAGGTCTGTTAAATGGCCAATTGAACGCTCTGTCAAGCAGAACCTTCCTGTGACCCTAAACGCACACATGCACGCACACACACAAACATTTACTGCGCTGGCACAGTGCAGCACAATCCTTTGCTAGAACATCAATAGTTTGTTTATAATTAGCCCTGGCACCTCTTGACTACTTAGAGAGAGTGATTGTTTTTGAAAATGGCCCCTGGGGTCCTGTTGACTGATTGGCCTGCGGCGGTTTGGGGGAATAAGGAGGGGGGAGAATTGAGGGTCTGCAGCGTGCAGCAGTAGAGGGTCTGTTGCTGGCCCACAGTCGTAGGCTGCATTCCTCCCAAGCCGCTCTGGACCCTCGTCTGACAGCCACTCCGATAATATCCCAGTCAGATAGAGTCGCAGGGGCGGTGTGTCTGAGCCCTGTTCTGAATCACTCAATTAGTGCAGCAGGAGGAAGAGGAGGAGGAGGAGGACGAGGAGGAGGAGGGGTCTGAAATATCTTTGTTCTCCAAAAACCCACACTAGCAACACAGAGTAGCACACAACAGCATGAGCTCAATTAATAGCAGCGGTGTTTATGCAAAGAAATGCAGGGTGTAAATACAGTTTGTGTGGTCTTGTGGTGAACTCTCTGTTGGTGGGAGGAGGTGTGAGTGTGTGTGTGTTTGCGCTGACTCTGTTTATAGAGCGTAACATCACTTCACAACCTGACTCCACATGGGTGCCAACACCTGCTAAATAGAGCTATCACCCTACTATGAATTCAAAGATACCTGCGTCTGAATGTGCTTGTTAGTTAGGGGTGCATTTAGGGAAATATGCACTTTATGCTACCTTCAGTTTAAGGTATTATTTATTACATTAAAGTCATTAAAGGAGATGTATTAAATATTCATTACCATACCGTTGCATGAAATGTGCACTGTGTCAGGAAATTATGAGTTTTTTAGAGTAATGATGCACAATAAGTTTACAAAATGCTTTAAAGCATACAGTATGTTTGGCAAAATGATCTGAACATAAGGTTCACTTATTAGCTTTTTCTTCATCAGTAAATGGGGGTTTGCTCTGTTGTCATGGAGAACAGTGAGTGTTTTAAAGATGGATGGTCTCCACTTCCTCCCACTGTACAGAAGCGAAGCCGAAATATCTCGGATACGGGAGTCTGCGCGGTAGCGATCGGGCGGTGGAGCCACAGTATCGAGGTCACCCACTTGAACCAATGGCGAGTCAGGCACGGCCGCAGCTCGTCAGCGAGACTCACGGCTGCAAATCATGACGTCTCAACCCCACTATTATAGCATCAAATAACTAATTAAAACCAAACTTATCAGAAAAATTAACACTTGAACCCACATCAGCGTGATAAGAACTACCTAAAATGACAGAAACCATCTTTGGGAAAATTTTATTTGACGTGTACTTTGGCTTTTTAGTTTGGCCCATGTTCCATCCACTAACATGGAGGAGGTGGACTTTATGACCTATACTGCAATCAGCTACCAGGGGGCATCAAGATGTTTTTTTGTTTTTTTTAGAAAAAGCATTATTAATTTTTCACGAGTTTACAAAATAATAAATTGGGGAGCTGTCCTGTCGTCCACCCATAGATAC
>CAKAOI010027243.1:0-17112 GCA_916701655.1 Sebastiscus albofasciatus
TTGGAAAAACACTGGTATGGATTTTGTCCAGATCCATTAAACATTATTCAACCAGCTTGTGCTGCTGTATCTTGTCTTTGGAACAAGCGTTTCCCCACCACCTTGTAATTAGCAAACATTAGCCCCCACCTCAAACGTATTAGCATTAAACAGCAGGCACATTCACTCCAATTAGCATTTAGCTGCCATACATTACCCTGCTCCATTTGAGTGAGGGTTTATTTGTGTTTCCCTGGTTGTCTGGCTTTCTCTTTCCAACTACGGCTTATTTATTATACTCAATGTCTTCTCCTCTTCTGACATTTCATCTCCTCCGTATCTTATTTATAATCTTCCTCTTACCTGCTTACATTCCTCCCCGCCGTCTCCCTCTTTCTGTTTTGGCAGTCTGGCTCTTTGTTAATCTGGTTTTAATTGTGATTTAATTCTCTCCTCCAGATCACATTACCACCGCAGATCAGGAACATAACCCCCTCCATTTCTCCGTTCCCAACCTGCACACTTCCTCTCCTTTTTCTCAGCCTCTCTCTCCATCACGCTCTCTCATTAATAGTTTTATGACAGCTTTCCAGCAGTAATGGACTTTAAGGTTCTCACAGTATTGTGCAATTAATATTCTCATCACGCCACTTGGTTCTTTCACTTTCCCTCTCTCTCGGCGTCTGCTTGGCTCCCTCTTTCTAGCAACATAACATCATCTTTATTCTGGTCACACCTTGCTCTATCTTTCCCTGCCACATGAAGTCTCTCGGTTATGAAGATGTACTCTGGGTGTTAACGAAAGACACCTGTGTGTGTACATTTGACACTGCCTTCACTGCATACATTTCTACACTAAGTGTGCAACAGGGAATGCTCTGGCAACAGGTTGTTTGACAGGTATTGGTATCGACTTTCCAGGACCAAGTCAAATCAAAAGCCTTAATCTTAACTCAAGCTCAATTTACTGGTTTTTCCCAAAGCTTTCAACCCCATTTTATGGTCTTCATCAGCAGACAGTCCATCTGCACTCCATCTGCTGATGAAGATGTTGAAAGCCCCAGAAAAGCCAGTAAATAAACCTTAGGTCATGATCAATGGGCAACCTACAGGTCTGAAAAGTGAGGCCAGTGTAGAAGTGCCTTAAATTATTTGCATTCTTTCTAATAGCCAGCAGGGGACGACTCCTCTGGTTGCAAAAGGAAGTCAGATTGTTATAGAAGTCTATGACAGAATGACCCTACTTACTTACTCATACAATGTTCATAGCTATACGTGCAAAGTAATGCACTGTAATTTGTGTATATCCCACAAAATCAATTTGTGTGTCATTAACATAATCATAAACCAGGAAATATAAATAGTGGCAAACTCAGGGAGGAGGTCAGGGTGGATGGGTGGGTGGGTCAAAAAATACCGGACTTTTGCCCAGGAGACTGGCATTTTTGTCCAGTGTGAAACCAGGAGTCAATGTTGATTTATTTGTCACATAACTAATGCCACTTCCGGAGATATTTTAAGCCAAACCATGTCTTTTTCCAAAGCTTAACCAAGTTGTTTTGTTGCTTAATCCTAGCCAAGTTGCTCTTTTCCTAAACCTAACTAAGAAGCTTTGTTGCCTAAACCTAACCAAGTTGCTCTTTTCCTAAACCTAACTAAGAAGCTTTGTTGCCTAAACCTAACCAAGTTGATCTTTTCCTAAACCTAACCAAGGTGATCTAACCAAGGTAGCTTTCTTGCTTAAACCCAACAAAGTTGTTTCCTGTGAAGACGGAAGTTTATTTTGAAAAGACTGTATGCATGTAATGAGCGGAAATCGACACATGTTGCTGGACATTCGTAGGAAAACAAACGAAAAAGGAGGAATTACTTTTTCGTAAGATATCATGCGAACCGTTGTATGAGAATACAGTGAGGTAGCTCCACTCTCTCATGTCCCTTCTGGTTGCGAAAAAAAAAACAAGATGGCGATGGCCAAAATGTCGAACTCGATGCTTCAAAACGGCAGTCCACAAACCAGTGGGTGACCTCAAGGTGACTACGTCCACTTCTTATATACAGTCTATGGCCATGACGTGTTAATTGTGTTTTTAACTTAGCTAACACACGTATAGAATTTGATTGACCTCGCTTCCAGCAAGCAACTTTTTTAAATTTCTGTGTGGTCTCAGGTCTACACTGGTAGTGGGTATACAGCTCTCTAGTCTCACGTTCACATAAAAAGATCAGTCAATAAACAGGAAGTATGAGCAATGCTTTGTTTGTGAACAAAGAGGGCACAAGTTGTTCATCTTTCCATTAGATAAATACAGTGGTTAATGATAACATAGTAGAGGTTGTATCTATATTCCATTATCCTCCCACTGATATGTTCTCTGTACTTTACATTAACCCACCCCACCTACTGTTCCTGCTTGTAATAACCAACCGACACAATGTTGGCGTTTCTTTATTGCTCTGCAACTGATCTTCTTGTTGATCTTGTTGATCTAATTGCAGCTCTGACTGTTGTATCTTTAGGGCATTACTCCAGAACACATATTGCCTTATGCTATGCAGAGGTAAAACGTGGAGCCTCTTCCCACACAGTTCTACAGAAAATACTAATGTCCCTTATCTACATGTGTGAAAGGATTATCTATGATTCACTGTCACATCAGACGGGAACACCAGCCTTAACTGTTGAGGCCGCAGCCGCGTTTTTCCTCGAAACACTGACCCCTCTGTGAACTTTAACGTCTCTTATGATATCTTACCTTCACCTCTGAATCTACTCAGCGCAGTTTGCATCATAGCATCTTCCTATCTCCTGAGATATTCTGATATTGTTGTGATTACCTATAAAAAGATTGCCAGGGCAGACCTGTCACGAACCAATTTCAAGGCAATCCCGTGCTGTGAAGCATATCTGGCTGTCTTGGAAATAGTCTGTGACCAGATTTTGGATTATATCTGGCGCTCTAATAAAACGTGAGTGCGGTGCTGAGAGTGTATTTTTCCCACAAATACAAGAGTGAGATCTCTCCTCTGCTTGGCTGATTGAATTTGATGGCAAGTCAGGCTTGTGTGCTAAAGACTCAGAGTGGCAGACTGGGGCGCAGATTCAAAGAAGAGGGGGTGTGTTATTTTTCAGTGTTATAATTGAATGCTAAATGAACAACTGAATATGAATATATGAATATAAATATGAACACTTACATTTTATACATATTAGGGCTGTCAAAGTTAATGCGATAATAATGCGTTAATGCAAATTTGTTTTAATGACACTAATTTCTTTAACATTCATCAACACAACTTGCGATCTTTAAGTTGTAGTGGGCTCAGTTTTAAAGCTAGAGTGAAGATACTGGCATCATATAAATTAAAAACCCTGCTCTAAAAGACCATTACAAAATTGAATCATTAATAAAGTATTCTTTGGTGTGTAAGGGTCGCATGGACATATACTTGTCAGTATAAGCCAAGTATACTTTGACTTTTCTATATACTTGTCAGTATAAGCCAAGTATACTTAGAGTTTTCTGTATACTTGTCAGTCTCAGCCAAGTATACTTACTTTTCCATATACTTGTCAGTATGAGTTAAGTATACTTAAGTATACTTTTGTTAAGTTTATCTCTGATAAGTACATAAAAAGTAAACTGTGTGTATACTCTCTTATTTTAAGTTTAAAATAAGTATACTAATAGCACACTTGAATAAACGTCTTTTCGGTAAGGGATGTTAAATGATAATATTCAGTGTTAGATCATGGTAGATTCAGCTGGTCTATTTCCTTTGTGTTTGTGTTATTTAGATTGTTATGTTTTTATTCACAGTAGATGTGCATTATGATGTTTTTAACATGTAAAACCATGTAAACTGTGTGGACCCCAAGAAGAATAGCACCTGCAATGCAAAAGCTAAAGGGGATCTTAATACATTTCTTTATTTATTCAGTGTTCCAAAGTACTTAACCCTAGGTTCTTTCAAGATTTTATAATTATTATTTTTTTTTAAGAAAGTGGAGCAGGAGACAGAATGGAAAGAAGCTGTGCTGGGACTCTGTCCTATAGCCTTAAGGAAGCACCCAGAGGTGAGGGATCTAACCGCTCAATTATCATCACACACCCTGCGGGTTCTTAAAGTCTTTGAATCTGGCAACCCAACAGAGTTGAAAGAGTATCTCTCGCTGGCACCGGGCTCGTTTAGACGTCGTACTTCTCCTGTCAACTGAGTCAATTTCCAATCTCACCCTGCAATCCAGGCTCTTCAAAATGTACAACTCTTGTCATGTGGGAGCTTATTACTTTCATCTGTTGCCAACAACTTAAGTCTCTCCCACCCTGCAACCTAGGTTTTTTACTACAACGTTT
Source organism: Sebastiscus albofasciatus (assembly GCA_916701655.1). NCBI lineage: Eukaryota > Metazoa > Chordata > Actinopteri > Perciformes > Sebastidae > Sebastiscus > Sebastiscus albofasciatus. Next base: position 4,338 of record CAKAOI010027243.1, read on the forward strand.
CAGCATGTGGGGATCTGGGTAGACTCCTGCCTAGTACTCTTTAAAGATTTACCATCAGTCTTAACATTTTATTGCAGCTCTGTGGTCACACAAATAACTAATTTTAAAGTGATTTAACATCTTAGGGACGTTACTGTTATACCACTGCGACAACACTGAACATCACATATTTATACCTGCGCCCATATTTATGAAACTTGGATTTTATCATCCAATAATTTCATTGGAATTTTTAAAATGATTATCCAATGTTTTCACTGGGATTTCCGCACCAATGTTTTTGTCAAATAAAGTTTCTGCATTCTCATTAATTTGTGTTGTCTTTCCTGATTGAAGTGAAAAAAAAAAACATTTACTCCTACTCGTACACTTAAGAATAAAAGCAATGTAAAAATAGTCTTTAACTGGTTGAGAGTGGATCAACCTGTACAACGACAGTATAGAAACAGAGTTTAGCACACACCACCACATGTTTTGGAGTGACAGTACAAAATAGAATCATGATGAAGCAATATGTATAATTCACATTTGGGGTTGATTTAGTCTGTCATTTGCATTTCAATTTTAATTTGATAAGATATTAAACTTAAACGTATTAATTTTGCAACCAACAAGAAAAAGACTGCCATTGATTTCGTTTTCAATCACTTTCCATGTAGCTTCATTGTCTGCATGTGTCAATGTGTACTAAATTCTAGGATTTTTCTGACGTTTCCTCTCTGCTCAGTTCTTTTTGTTTCCATTTCAGCCAATCTCCTATTATTTAATCCACATTATGTATCATAAATCTTTTCAATTATTGTTGATTCCATATGTTAATTACATACTAAAGATTTCACATAAACAAATTCACTTTTTCAAAAGTACAGTGCAAGGATTTCTTTAAAGCAGTGGGTCCCAACCTTTCTTTCCTTGAAGCCCTCCCTACTGGTATCTAAGAAAATCTGAGCCCATACTCAAACAAAATCCTCAATTTTAAAGTGATTTAATGCATTAAATGAGTCTTTTTTTTTTTATTAAATCAACTTTCTTTAATGAACATAACTCGTCAGTTTTGTCAACACAAATTAAGTCTCAATGGATTTGCCAAGGGAATGTAGGTACATGATATGATCATGTTTTTTTAAACAACTCCATTAATTTACTTTAATAGTGTTAGAGCTGAAATAGATTTTTTCTCATTGTGGTTAAATAAATGTAATTTATGGTGTTGTTAGATTGCTGCTAGACCACCCTGCTAATACAGGTACGTGCCTCGCTTTGTGTGCGTCAAGTGGAAGAGCAAGTTTTTGACCACAGTGAAAACTTTGTTTTTGAAAGGCTAAACACCAACAAATATGGATTGAAGCTGAATATTTTGTTAGATGTTGCTACTAATTAGCAAAGAAATATATCTTTCTACATAGTTTTATATACAGATGTTTCTATAAATTATCCAGTTAGTGTGTTATTTTAGTTATACATGAGCAAATCATATTATGACAACCTCAGAGCAGCCAAATCCTGGCACACCCCCTGTGATCTTTAGTGGCCGCCTAAGGGGGACCTGGACCCCAGGTTGGGAACCACTGCTTTAAAGGGCGGTGAACAATATGTTAGATGTAGGGCAAATCCTCATCTCTGAATGGCTATTCTTTAAATGTTACACTTATATTTCACTATAAATGTAGAATGATTGATAAATTATTTAATTACAGTGTAATTCTTCTGATAAATATGGCCCTAGAGATTCACATGTCAGAATGTGCAGACTTCTTATCAGAAGTCCATTCATTCATTTTCATTTTTGTGAAAGGTCGAAAGTCACGTTCGAGAAGCTTTGCAGTTGAGAATTGATGACTTTATGTCTTGCTATGGTAACCTTGAAGTTATTACAGTGGCCTGTGTTCACCTTTCACATCAAAGCAAAGCAATATCGGTGCCGCGTAAAGCTGTTTGGCAGCAAGGACACAAAGCAGAGACCTGTGTTGACCCACTCAAGCCAATGGCCACACGGTTATTTATTTCCCGGCTCCTTCATCAAAAAGGAGTCATGGTCCTCCTCTCCATCAGTAAATGGCCCACAGCCCCGTCAGGCTGTCGACCCAGACTTTGATGCAGCAGGCTGCAGAGTGTTTGTCTGGGAGGGATTATGCTAGGTAAACAGGGGATTTAGCATAATGTGGGCCATGCCTGTTTTGGCTTCAGCAGGATATGGGGTCATGTAAACATTGCCGTGGCAACCCAATCCAGTGTGGGAGGAGGTGATTAGGGAATTAAGGGGGAATGAGCTGTCTAATCCCTTTAATTTGACTCGGCATGCCTCCCTCCTGCTTTCCCTCTCTTTCACTCACGTTTCTTAGTTTCCCTCCCCTGCTGTGCTGGTTTTCACCATTTCCTTGTTATCGTTTCTCTTTCTTCCTCTCTCTTGTTGTCTGTTGCTCTCTCTCTCTCTCTGTCTTTCTCTCCATGTTTTATCTTTAAAGGGCAAAATAAATTAACACCACAAAAAGTAAACTTTAACTTTGGATAAACTAAACTAACCGTTTCAGTATTTTAAAGATGGTTTAAAGCACCATTAGGCAAAATGAATATCTCAAAGAGGCCGCATATTTCAAAATGTATATGCATATATATATGTACAAGTTGAAGATATCAAATGTCTCCTTATTAGTTACCTAATACTTAGGAAGTATAAAGAGTGACAAAAGCAACATAGGGAAGACATCGGGGTGGGTGGGTCCAAAAACACTGGAGTCAACCAGGAGGCCGGCGTTCGTGTCCCGCGTGAAACCAGAAGTCAATGTTGACTTATTTGTTACATAACTTTGATACTAAAGTAACGCCACTTCTGTAGTTATTTTAACCAAAACGTTAATTTATTTGTCATGTAACTTCGGTAATTGAGCAAATAATTACTTCCGTAGTTATTTTAACCCAACGTTGACTTACAGTATTTGTCACGTTACCTTGGTACTTAAGTAACGGCAATTCCGCAGATATTTTAACCCAAACATTGACTTATTTGTCATATACCTTCTGGACTTTAGTAACACCATTTCCGTAGTTATTTTAACCCAAAGTTGACTTATTTGTCATGTAACTTCCGTACTTAAGTAACTCGGCTTCCGTAGTTATTTTAACCCAAACGTTGACTTATTTGTCACTTAACTTTGGCACTACAGTAATGCCACTTTTGTAGTTATTTCAGCCCAGAACACAATCTTTTCCTAAACCTAACCAAACTGTTTCCTGTGAAAATGGAAGTTTATTTTGAAAAGACTGTATGCATGTAATGAATGTTGCTGGACATTCATAGGAGATTGCATGAAAAATGAGGAATAGCTTTCCCTAAGATATCATATAAGATAAGGTATCCTCCTCATGTATTTGTGTGCAGGAGCAACATGCACAATCAGAGAGCCAATGAGAGGTAAAGAGAGAAGAGTACTCTGCGCGCACACACACATACATATCCTAATCCACATGGGATACAGGTGAAAAATGTACCTTTTAGATGCAACACTTTGCTGACCTCAGCCGTTGCCCTCAGGCCCTCTGCACCCATCCATATATAACACATACACACTCTGTCTCAGACACTTTGCAAAGCAGTTTGTTCCTGCAATGTAACCTTTGGCCTTTTTCTATTGTTAATTCATCCTGTTCGCCTCTGCTGTAATATCCATTATGGACCTCGGTAGCAGGAACTCCTTAGAGGCTCATTGTCTAAACCCTTTGTGCCATTGGGGAGGGCCACAACTGCTACAATGGGCCAGATGAAGGACTTTTCTGTTCTTTTTTTTAATTAGCAGTTGGCAGAATTTAGCAGCTCTGTCACACGTTTTTCCTTTAGTATTTTTTCGAAAACACTCAGCAGGTCACTGCTTTTTTGCATGGTGTACTTTTTAAAACAATGACATTTTTTTAGCTCCCATAGAGAGGTTAGCTGTAATTCAATTCAATTCAAATGTATTTGTATGGTTCCATATCATACCAAAGCAGTCAGAGTGCTCTACGTAAAAAGAAAATAAAACAGCAAAAATAGGCAATGAAACAGACATCCATACATATACACAAAAATACATACCATAGACTGTATATAAAGATGGACGACACGTCTCCACTTCCTCCCACTGTACAGAAGTGAAGCCAAAATATCTCAGATACGAAAGCGGCTATCTTGAGAATTTGATTTGGAGCCAGAGTCGGTGCAGTAGTGATTGGGCGGTGGAGCTGCTCTATCAAGATCACCTGCCCGAACCAATCGCCGATGTCCCATCCACTAAGATAGAGGGGGCGAGCTTTATGGCCTATACTGCAGCCAGCCACTAGGAGGCGATCAAGATGTTTTGGCTTCACCTTTGGGGAGCTGTCATGTCGTCCAGCTTTATATACAGTCTATGATACATACTGTACACACACAAACAAGCATATTGCACAAATACGGTGTGTTCATTTAAGAAAATGTTCAGGTGAAAAGGAAGGTCTTTAGTTTGGTCTTAAAAGAACACAGTGTCAGAGCAAGTGTAAGATCAGCAGGCAAACTGTTCCATTCTTTCGGTGCATAAATACTGAAAGCCATCTAACCGGACTTTGAAAGTGCTCACATGGAGGAGATTTCCACATTGTGACCGGAGAGATTTGCTGGGGTTATAAACTGACAGCATGTTTGAGATGTACTGTGAAGCCCGACCAGCAAGTGCTTTGTAAATCAAAAGGAGGATTTTGAATTGTGATTCGAAAGCAACAGGTAACCAGTGAAGCTTTCGGAGGACTGGAGTGATTTAATCTTTTTGTCCTGGTTAGAAGTGGTGCAGTAACTGCAGCCATGTTACAGAGGCAGTAGAAGCAAAGAAGAGAAAAAATGGTAAATGGTAAATGAACTTGCATTTATATAACGCCTTTCTAGTCTTCAAACCACTCAAAGTGCTTTACACTACATGTCAGCATTCACCCGTTCACACACACATTCATACACTGATGGCAGAGGCAGCCATGCAAGATGCCAACCTGTCCATCAGGATCTAATCTAAATACTCGTTCACACACTGATGGCACAGCCTTCGGGAACAATTTGAGGTTAAGTATCTTGCTCAAGGACACTTTGGCGTGTGACTGGAGGAGCCGGGAATCAAACTACCAACCTTTCGGTTGGTGGGCGACCCGCTCTACCACTGAAAAAGGTCACCATTCTCAAATCAGTGAGGTTTGACACCTTGTTAAGAGCTGCAGGTCTTGGTCCAGTCTTGTGTTCATTGACTTTAGTGCATTGTGGTAATATTTCATTGTACACTGTGTTGATCTATGGAAGGCTACTGACCCATTCGAAAATGTTTTGTTAGGAAACGTCTTATGTTGTGACATAATTGGCTCCATGATGCCAGAACCATACTTGATTTTCCTGTGAGACTCGTTTTTCATTGCCCTCTCCCGGTTTCCTCTTGGGGTCACAATTCTTCCGCATTTTTCCCTATTTATGTAAATTTTTCACACGTTTTTTTTTCTTCTTTTTGTTATCTCAACATATTTCTGGAACTGTACAGCGTGTATAAACCCTACTGTTTCCACCTGGACGGCAATAATAGAGCTACACCAAATGTCTTTTCCCTGGTGGAGGAGAGCTGCTCGTGTAACTGCAATGCGGTTTGAGCTGCGCTCCACGCACATCACAGCCTCACTGCAAAGCCGATGTGGCGCAAGCCATTGGAATGACGTGTTTCAGTGGGCAGTGGTGCCGTTGTTGCATTGTGTCTTCAGTGAGTGAGAGAAGGAGAGAGAAATGGAGAGGACTAAGAGAAAGAAATACTCAAGCAGGGGCAAAAAATTAATGAATGAATGAAAACTGATGAATATTAGTCTAGTTTATACCAGGGATTCATATAAGTTCATGCCGGAGGGGCGAGTTATTCAATTTTCATTCCTGAGAATTAAAAGTAAAATTTAAAAGTAGACCTATTTAACAAAAAAATGCTGTAGCAGTGTACTTATTATTTTATTCTTTTCATGCTTTAAAAGTCACCAGAATGCAGGAAACAAAGTCTCTGAAACTTTTCTGGGGGAGGACCCCCCAGACGCCCCGCTTTGGCTTTGAAAGCCTCCCTTTTTTTGAGGTTTCAGGAGGCTCATTGGAAGATGTGCAGGTTGTTTTGTAGGTGCACACGCTCGCTCGAAAACCACTTAATTTGGTCCAGGCATGATGCATGATTTCATGCATGAATTCATTCATGTAATACTTCAAGAGCGATCTGCAATGTACACTAATTAACAGTATCTCATGTATGCCTTAATGCACGAACAGTCGGTTAATTACTGCAACAACTAATTTACTTCAATCATCATAATTTAGGAGCTGTAAATGATATTCATGTCTTCTTCATAGTTCAATCTGCAGTAAAAGGGACAGAACACTGACCAATCACAGCAGTGCACATGTATTCAGTTGAATTCAAAGTAATCATGATAATTCATGTACCCTTACCATGGAGTGTCATTTTGAATTACTGGGATTTACTTTCTCGTGGTGATTAAGTGTCACATCAACTGGAACAGGCAGATGTTTGGTCATGACTTCACCGTCACTCTTCATGGATTTTCAAAGTGGTGCTGAAAATGCTGAGAAAATGCCATTGACGGGCCCTGCTTTACCCCTTCATGGACCCAGGAAGTTACTTCATGGATGAACCTCCGAGTGAAATGTGAATGATCTGCTTCTACCTTCTATTTATTCTCGCCTGTTCCTGTTAGATGAATTCCTATTTTATTATCACTTCTTGAAGATGCATGCAGCCAATTGATTTATTCATGCCAATAAATCATGGCAAATGGAAGCTGACACTGAAAGAGTGCAGGACAGCTCTCCCATAAATCTACAGGAAAGGAGGTCATGAAGCTATGCAGTGAAAGTTCATCCAGGAAGGACACCTCGCCTTATTATTCCTTCACCGCCTTTCATCCACCTGTCTCACTCCGCATTCTTCCCATTGTTAATCACCATGCAGCACTTCCTTCTTCCTCCATGGTAACTCCAAAGGATTTAATGTGCTAATTGCTGTCATGTATTTTAATAAATGACAGATAGAGATAGAGAGAGAGAGAGATTCTGGAACCATGTGTCACATCAGGAGAATTACATATCATTGGAGAAACATGTCAGAATACCTTTCATTAGGTGATGTCAGACTGATAAACTACAATAAGCTTAAGTTAATAGTGGCAGTTTTTCATGTAGAGCTTCAGCTTCTTCTCGATATCTCTGGCAATTGTACAGCTAATAAAAAGAGAAATGCACCGATGGAAAGCAGAAAATCTTGTTGTTCTAAAGGTATTGGTTGTCATTCTATCATGAAGGCAAGAAGGTGAAGTTTGACCCTGAAATGACAATGCTCCTTTTATTTGGTTTCCACATTTTTGTTAGGTTAAAGGCTTTTAAAGGCACCCTTAAAAATGAAGGAAAAAAACACGTTTGTGATCTTCTGATATCTGATCTAATCAGCTTGAACACATGTTGGAAATCATCAAGGCTCATAAAATCAGTTTTCTGCAACAATTTGTTGAATATTAAGCGCCTATTTGGTGGCCATTTTGAAAAATGGCTGCCCTGGCCCTCAGGGGCCAGATTTGCAGCGCCCCAGTATCTATAACTTTTCATAACATATAAACCTATGTCTGTGCCAAATGTGTTGCTTTTATTGCAAAATGCATCATTGCTATGAATATTTCAGCTTAGCTGCCCCACTATTACCCCTGTTTAACCTATAATAAGACTTCTCTTTCATTTTTCAAAAAAGTTTTTTTTTCCTTTTCGAAGTTGGACAGCATGTACATGTTATAAATGCCAAGGACTCCTGAAGTGATAACTTATTGTAGTAAAATAGGTTCAGATTTGACATCTGGAAACTCAACGCAGTGGCAAAGCCCTCCAAATTAAACAACAAAATATATTGTTTGTGCCTTCCAGAATGACGCATATTAGCATTTCTTGATTTAAAGTTTCAATCTTGAAGATATCCGTTTTATATTCTCTTTGGCGGCAGCATTTGGTGATGAGTGGTAATTGCAAATGTGTTTTTGGATCTCACTTCCCAGAGATCACTGCTTGTGATTTTTCCGGAAATGTCGCCACAGACACCCAGTCCGTAATACTGTAAATGCAAAGGCTTTCATCAGTGGGCCATACGCTCAATCACCATTGTGTTACCTCATTTGGCGGTAGATGGTGACTTAACAGACATTTATTTAAATGAACATCTTTACTTAAACCCCCTATTGACAGGACACCATTGTCTGACACCTCTATGTTTAAGGTTTAGGCACAATATGACTTGGTTAGAAAGTTAGCAAGACATCATGGTTTGGGTGAAAATAACTTCTTGGTTAGGAAATAACTGCCGCCGCCACAGAAACAATGTAACGTTTAGGCAACGAAACTATTTGGTTAGGTTTCGGCACCAAAATCACTTGGGTAAGGTTTAGGAAAGATCATGGTTTGGGTTAAAATAACTACATTTATCATGAAACTTTTTATGTAGCCTATGTAGTTTAAAATAACTCAACATTGACTTTTCGTCTCACATGGGAACTCCTGGGTGAAAGTCCCATATTTGACCGATCCAACACCCCATCGTCCTTATGCCGACTTCACACACTTCCACACAGATCAAAATGTATTTCTGTTGAACCTGGGAATTTGTGTGTCCACCACGACAACAGATCCTAATTGACTTTCCATTACCATTGTTTCTGTGGTGCCGACATGCAATTTTAACACATTCCGTGCCACCACAACGTAATGCGCTATGGTCATTTTACGTATTGCTGTGAGATCAAGCTGGGAACATGATTGGGTTGGCTGTTTGTCAGCAGAATATAGGTGGAATGTTAAGTCTTTAGAGGGTTAATACACTGGGTTGCTGACACAGTACAATTTCTGGACTGTCATACAAGCCTGAAAGTGCTGATACGGGATGTTGAAGGTGTTTGAAGCCACCAGCAAGTGTCAGCTTTCTCATAAGTCCATTGCTGTTGTAATCAGAAAGGGTTTTAGAAAACAGAAAGCATTGCTGACACTAAGGGATAAGCCTAATTGTACATCTGAAATAATAATGATTACTTTTGGAGACCTGTTAATGACATGTTTTTTTTTGGAAGTCCTTGAGCAGTGTTGTGGGTCCAATCCAAACATCTGTGATGGGAGGTCCCCACTACAACCCCAGTTATTCACATATTCCTTTAACATTTAGGTGGCGGGTGACTGATGAAGGTCCAGTAGATTTATGGCGGTATATCCTTGTGTATTGTGTAGTCTCAAATTGTGGAGAAACTCATCAATCTTCTGCCATTGAAATTGAGCTTCTATATGATTTCTTACCTTGGATCAAGGTACACAGGATTGCAACATTGAAATCCTGTAGGTTGGTGAATCAAAAACACTTAGTCTTAAGGACATGCTATCATTTATCATTTTTCATGCAAAGCCTTGTTCAGCAAAGTAACTTCAGGTGTCACACAAATATAGTGGTGTAAAAGCCTCAACGTCCTCTTTCTCTGAACAGCACCAGCTTTGATCAAGCAACAACAGTATATTTGTATATATATTTCTCCACAGTTTTTCTGAAACTAGGCTACATGGATATTCTTGTTGTAAACAATCCAGTGTTGGCAGCTTTGAAGATACTTTCTAACTTGTTCAGCCTTTGAAGAACATTCTCATTAAGGAAAAACAAAACTTTTTTTTTTAAAAACGACAGTTTTCATTTCAGCTAACAAAATCCACGTCTATCACATTGGGCAACCTCTGGGTCTGAAAAGTGAGGCCAATGTGGAAGTGCCTTAAACTTGCATCCTTTCTAATAGCCGGCAAGGGGCGACTCCTCTGGTTGCAAAAAGAAGTCCGATTGTATAGATAAAATGACCCTGCTTCTCACTTATTACCTTAGTAAACATGAGTTTATGGTCTCAAACGTTAGTTTCAAGTCCTCTTCAATAGAACATGATGTTCATCCAGTAAATTACGGTCCCAAATAAACGACAAAGCAGGGTATGCTTTAGGGCTTGGCTACCTTGCGATTGACAGGTCACTACCATGGTGTTGTCCAGTCTGGGAGTTGTCAGTGTTTTTGTCTTAGAACTTTAACCCTTTTACAGTGTATTTTCTGTTCATGAAAGTTAATTATAAAAATTTTGGTCCCCTGAAAATGTCTTATTCAGCATTTGGTGACTTAGCTCCACCCACTCATGTCACTTCTGGTTCCAGAAAAACAAGATGGCGATGGCCAAAAACCAAGATGGCTACGGACAAAATGCCAAACTCGAAGCTTCAAAACTGTAGTCCACAAACCAATGGGTGATGTCATGGTGACTTTCATTCAAAATGGGGTATATATAGATTCTATCTAGTTTCATTTGTTAACAAACTGCTAATTCTGGATATATTTCTGATATGACTACAAAGCTAGCAGAGAATAATGCATGAGTATTGAAATGGTAGGTTTTCCCGTATTTCCAGTTCCAATATTGCGTGAATGCAGCATTAATAGTTTACACTCCCATTAAAAGACTTTATCATCATCATTTACTACAGAACTATGATGGAATAATAATTGGAAATAGGAAAAAAACTCATTCTCATCAGTTATCAATCATTGTGTGTCAAGCCAAACCTACCGAAATTAGCAACCCATTCTCACGGGAAAATATATAAATACCATGAAATTACACAGGCATCTGCGTATCATGAGTATGTATTTTATCGTTTTTGCGTATCATTTGTATGCCACTTTTCACGTGTCATTTTTATGCAACTGTAAAAAATTCACTCAGGAAGCATTTTTCCCAAAGTTGGTGAAACATGTATGGAAACAACTATAGAAAACATGTCACAAGCGTCAACAAAAAACATGTAACAACCGTAATGTGACAAACATCACTAACATAACTTACAAAACAAAACACCAGTCAACCATAAGTGGTCTTTCTCTCTTTTTATACTATATCATTAACTCTTACCATAGCATTTATATGCGGATGCGTTTACATTGCAGTCAGTACAGGATATCTGGCGGACAAAAGACGCAGAAATCAAGAAAGGTTTACTTATTGCACCCTTAACGCCTTGCGCGTTATTGTGGCATTTATACGCCTTTTTGTGCGAACGGGCTGGAAATTAGTGGCCTGTCAATCCATATTATTATACTGATTTATTGGAACGTATACCTAACTTGGTTTGTGGAAACCACCCAAATGGTACAAAATGTAGCCCATCACAACCCATCAGATACTTTTTTTTTTACCTGCCCAAGTACATAAACATGTCCAATTGGGTGGAAAGTAACCCAATATGGTATCACTGAGTGTTGGAAAAGAAAGTTTCACAGAAAGTAACTTTGGATTGGGGCTTAGCAAACAGTTAATTGTATTCAACAGCAGACATTTTTCCTGTGCACCCTTCAAGATTTTACACATAAACCCACACAGTTTCTTTGTTTCCATCCCCATCCCCATCCCCATCCCCATCCCCATCACACACTTACACACCGTATTCACCTCCCAGCTGCGAGCAGTTCCAGGTTGTATTGGCAAGCAGATTGATTAGCAAGCAGCCGCTCTGCCTCGACCCATCTATCATAACGTGAGAGAAATCGAGACGCAGAGTAAGGAGGGGACACTAATGAGTGACAGAGCAGGAGAGTGTTACCAGCACTGGTCTACTCCATCACTCATCATCAAGAAAGACAGAGAGTGAGTGTGTGAGGGAAAGGGTTTGAGGGTAGAAAAATTGGGGATGGAGAGAACTACCAACAACGATATACTCTATCAAACATATGTGATGCTGGTCATTAGAGCCAGAGGGAATTGATGATTTTTTGGGGGGAATTCTTTCCCTCGCTTGTGGACATTGGTTGCCTAATCGTGTATCAACGCCTGCTTTGTGTTCTTTCTAGTGTGCTTCCTCCCCTGTTCGTTATGTACAGTATTTCCATATGCCCCTGATCCAAGGACGAACTCCTCATATAGTCCACCCTGCTGAGCAGGATATGGGCTGTCAGCTGACCTCCATCAAATGAGTGCATGACCCCAGAATGAAGACAGGGAGAAGGACGGATCACTACTCAATTTCTTCCAAAAACTGCTCAGGCAGAAAGTCCCTGTCCATTAATATACGCCCACTAAACAGCTTCTTTCCAGAAATATGTTTTGCCCTGCTAAACTAGATCAGAATTGTTAGAAGCAGGTAAAGCTTTTTGCCAAATATAATGGCTCCTTACTTGCCATATGCAAACTTTACAAATGTCAACCGAGTCCAAATGGAGAGAAAAAAAAGCAGCAGAACACAATGGCAGGCAGTGGGATGCTTGGCCACATCTGTTAAAAGCAGTGGGCAACTTCCGCGTCTGAAAAGTGAAGTCAATGCAGAAGTCCCTTAAACCTGCATTCTTTCTAATAGCCAGCAGGGGGCGACTCCTCTGGTTGCAAAAAGAAGTCTGATTAGAAGTCTATGAGAAAATGAGCCCACTTCTCACTTGATTTACTACCTCGGTAAATATTGTAAACATGAATTTATGGTCTCAATCGCTAGTTTCAAGTCTTCTTCAATACAGCGTGATGTTCATTTAGTAAATTATGGTCCCATTTAGAGTCAAATAGACCATAAAGCAGGGTATGCTTTAAGATGTGGCTACCTTGTGATTGACAGGTCACTACCACGGCATTGTCAAGTCTGCCTTTTACAGTTTACAGTACATGAAAGTTAATTGTAACATTTTGGTCACCTAAAAATGTCTTATTCAGCGTTCGG
>CAKAOI010027245.1:0-27317 GCA_916701655.1 Sebastiscus albofasciatus
TGAGTTTGTACCAGGAGGTGGACAAAGACAAGGGAGACAGAGACAGGAGCAGAAAGAAGGTACACAGAGAGAGAGGCGAGGAGGGAGATGGAGAGGTTTTCACACAGGAAGCCACTTGAGTCGGTGCACCTGTCTGGACAGGTGGGATCTGTGCTCTCACACTGGGAAGCACTTCACAGCGACAGGCAGCCAAGCAGGACGGCAGCCAAGGTCTCTCTCTGCTAAGAAGAGCTGTGCCAATGCAAACTGCAATATAATGAGGTTTATTCCCACCTGCACCTTCTAAAAACTGCACTGTCGGTAAACAGAGTAACAAGCTGATAAGGTGAGGCAGAGCAGCTCGAGACCCTGTGCGACAGGGTAAACAGGGTGACAGGAGAGCGGATGTCCTTCAACATAATGTGAAGCAGGGTGAAAGCTCTTGTGTCTGGTCTAGTGAATAGCCACACTGCTGAAGGGCCCTTGAGCAAATAATACAAATACTCTGCCTGCTGCAGGCATCCTGTTGAACCTGACCTCTGACCCCTCTTTGGAGGATGGCAACAATAAAGAGAATAGCCCCACAAGGTTCAGCACAGGATCACATTAGATCTTAAATACTGTTCATTGACCAGAAGGGGGGAATATCCACAGTCGGGCTGATTGCCCCTACCGAAAAGAAGTTTATTCAAGTGTGCTATTAGTATACTTCTTTTAAACTTAAAATAAGAGAGTATACTTTCAGTTTACTTTTTATGTACTTATCAAAGATATACTTAACAAAAGTATACATAAATATACTTGGCTCATACTGACAAGAGTACAGAAAAGTCTATACTTGGCTTATAGACCTACTTGTACTTAATCTTTTAACCGAGATATACTTAAGAAAAGCATTATTAGGTATTCTTGCCTTAAAGGCCTACAGAAAGGTATACTTGGCTTGTTGTGCTTACTTTATGATAGTAGCTTATAAAAGTGTGTGAGGTGTCCCATGAGGAAATTCAGTCTGTTACAAAATGCAACAAATCCTCAACTGATTTCAGTGAGATCTTGAACACACAGTAAATAATTTTGTATCATAAGCAATTCAGACACAGCCCAAGGACACGGAAGTGTCGAGGCTTAAGGACAAAAAAGGCAGGTCATTATGAGGCAGGGGAAGCTGCCAAAAGGAGAAGTAGGGTGTTTGTTTTGCTGTGCATAACAGTCACAAAGCAGTAACTAGGCAATTCGTTGCTGTTTATCCAACTCCTGCTTTATATTTATTCGGGTGAATAGAACTGGAAAGCAGGTTGTTTTAAAAGATACAATGCCATAACTATTTGTGACTGGAAATAAAAGTTTTACTGGTCAGTGTCCAAGGTGGATTTCTACACAACACAATCCACCTGCCTTATTCTCCTCCTCTCTGTGCCTCCTCTAGAAAATGTTGACCTTTACAATTCAATATTATTGGCATGAATGCAACTCTTCTCTAACTGGAAGTGATAGATGATAAATGACGTACCCATTGCGCCAACGCACTCTCCATGAATTCCTCTATTATCTCCATAATGTTAGAGTCCATTGTGTGCTAGGAGAGAGCCGTGAAGCACTACAGAAGACTGGCTGATTAAAAAATACTATCAACACGTTGTATGTAATGAATCAAAGAGAGAGAGAGGATCCATCTTGCGTCAAGTGAAGTAGTTTGACATTTGTGCGGCCCTTCCTCCTCCACCTCTCTTTCTGTCTCTTCCTCTCTGACTGACTGTGTGACAGTTTCATTGCAAAACCACACCGGAATTTTCCAAACGCACGTTGCTTTTTTTTTTTTTTTTTTCAGCCGAAGTCTTCACACGTCCTACACACATCGGCTAACCTAACAGAGATCTTTAAATACGCTATTTGACTAAAAATAAACAAAAAAATTACAAAAGTTGCATTGGGTTTGGTGTGCAGAGATAGAGAACGTTGATTTGGACGCTGCAGGTTTGGGCCTCATTTCCTGTTGTGCGCTTTAAACAATATGACAACAGACCTATTTTTTTATATATATTTGACACATTTTAAATGAATGTCATCTATATGTACATACGGCTATGTGGAAATGTTTGCTTCTGTGTTATTTCTGCTCAAAAACTGAAAATGACTAACAGTCTAGACTGGAGTTTTTTAGCGTTGTCATATTCAAGCCAGATTCAAGCACTGTGCGATTCCGACCTCTGCTGGTTTAAAATCAAAGTTCATAATTGCCCTTTTTAAAATTATGCATTACATCATTATTTCCGTAACTACTGGGGAGGAAGTGCAAACAGTCCTGCATTTATTTTTAAAGGTGCTGTACTTTCTGTGCAGTGAACACTATTTTAAGAAATGATCTCTGTATCTGCAGTACAATTTGTGTCATTTGCACATCTGTTTATATCATGTTTATTTTTGTTTATAGCTTATTTTATATATTGTATATTGGTAGAAATAAAAAAATGATTCTTATTTTATTCTAACGTTTTTATCTATTCTTTTGTTATTATACTGTTTACTTGCATCAACAAAACCAAAGCAAATTCCTAGTGTATACCTCTTACACCTGGCAATAAACACTCTGATTCTGATTCTGATTCTGATTCTGATTCTGATTTTGCAAAGACTCTAGCTGTGATGTGGGTTTATTGTTGTTATATTAGCTAAACATCTATCTATCTCAATATCTAACCAGTCTGATTTAGGGCTGCAACTATAACAATCATTTTCATTAACGATTAAGTCCAAGGTGATGTCCAAGGTGATGTCTTTAAATGTCTTGTTTTGTCAGTCCAAAACCAAAAGATATTCAGTTTGATATGATATAAAACAGAGAAAAGCAGGAAATCTCTATATTTGAGAGGCTGAAAAAAGCATTTTCTGCCATTTTTGCATGAAAAATTACTTTACCGATTAATTGATTATCAAAATAGTTGGTGGTTGTTTTTCCGTCAATCGACTAAACGATTAGTCGACTTATTGTTGCAGCTTTAGTCTGATTATCAGTAATGTGGTAGGACTTAAGTACAATATGTAACCCTTTGCATGTACTCAAATGGTTCACAATAGGTGTCATCTTTCACTTAATTACTGTGAATCTTAAATTTGTAATAACTGACGGAAAAATGCTAATAATGCGAATAAAATAATAAGAATAATAATAATAAAATCATCATTAATAATACAAATTAATTAATCATAAAAATATGTTGCTTGGTTTTATTTTTTTAAATGTGAATTCATTAATTCATTTATTTTAATTTTCAATTCGTCTAGGCTTTATATTTGTAATTATCTAAGCAAACTAAGTAAGTGACCCCCTCTCTGCAATTATTTAATTACAGGTAATATTTTTTGAAGGATGTGACCTGAAACCACTTACATCTTCACTCCTTTATTAACCTCTGGTGGTTTCTAATTAAAGACTTTCAACCACTGAAATGAAACAACCTTATTCTGTGATAGAGTTTTATTTAAGAAGAATGAGCACACATTCTAGGACAGATCACAACGATATTATTCTTTGCAAAGCATTTCAAATAACTTCCAACATGTTGTATCAGTGTGTCCCTGTATGACAGCGTGTGTTCCTGAGTGCTGATACCGCTTGTGCAGCAGTTCTGGGATTAACCACACCAGGATTATCAGATTGTTTCTGAGCTGCCAGAATAGACAAGATGACAGCTTCATATAGGGCAACACACTCACGCACGCATATACACACAAACGCACACACACTTAATCCAACTCTCCTTGCTGAACTCAGATAACCCATACTCCTCTATTATTATAACAAGTACAAAAGGGAGCCGACACTACGAAGCAGTTAAAAACTTCTACCTTTAATATATAATTCATGTGCCATTTTAACAGGTTCTTAAGCATTTCATTGCAGTTTAGTACAAACTCTACAGCCGTGAGATCAATAATACAGTGCACACGGGATGAACCTCAGCATCATGTGATTTGGACTTTGCCAAATTTGAGCCAAAAGTGTTAAATATGTGTCTGTGTCTGTGTGAACGCTATACGCCCCTTTAAACTGAATGTCTTCTAGTTACAACAAAAAGTACTACACATCTCCTGAACAGATTCTGTGATGGTTACACATTCACGAGGTCCTGCACAGAGGAGATGTTTGTGTTGGTGTCTGTGCCGGGCCTGATAAGATTCCCCTTGTTATGGCCATGTGCGAGGGAGCTGCGGCTGCTGCATTGGTGGAGCGTAAATCAAGCCTAATGTGTCAAATCCCAACAGGTGTTGTACCTGCCACCTGCCAACTTACACAACCAAGAAACCTCAAACACATCCCCCCCTCCCCATGCATCCCTTCCTCCTAAGCCCATATTTCAATATTTGTCCCGCTCTAACTGGCAGGAGTAGCTTCCTTCTCAGCTTTCTCGGCGTCTCCAGCCTCACCTTCGGCGTTGGGGTCAACCTGCCCAAACTTTAGCAGGACGAGGGCATTAACTTTGAGGTCCTCGATGGTTTCCTTTATACCCTTCTCCAGGAGAAAACCCTCACTGTCGCCCGCTGGGTCCTCCAGAGCCATGGCTGCTTCCACGGCCGTCTGCAGGTAGCGCAAGCTCAAAAGCACCGACAGCTGGACGGAAAGAAGCAATCAAAATTATGTAAAAACTGCATCTAATTTGGTTTTTGTCACCTAATGAAATGAGAGGCCCATAGAAACTGAGAAGCATCAACTTTCAGTCCATCGTGTTAGAGATTTATTAGCATAAAAAAGAAGTCTTGACAGCTTCCAGCCACAAATATATTCAAAACGTTATGAAGGATGTAAATATTTGGACATATTGTTCTTAAAGGTACAGTGTGAAGGATTTGCTTGCATCTAGTGGTGTGGTTGCAGATTGCAACCAGCTGAGTAGCCCTCCGGTCACTCCTTACTTTCCAAGACTGCGGTAACGTGAGTCGCCGAGTGCAAAACCGTGGTAACGCCGTTTGCCTCACTCAGAAGCCATCTTTATCATAATAACTTTACTTTAGGAGCAACAAAAGTCAGATGGTGGCTGGCGGTACCACGGTTTTGCACTCTGCGGCTCACATTACTGCAGTTTCCCACAAGTGTCGGAAAACTACGGTGGCCTTCTGGTAACATAAAAACTTGAAAGGCTCGCTTTAGAGTTAGTATTTGGTTTGTCCGATCTGGGCTCATGTAAAAACATGGCAGAGCAACATGGCGGACTCCGTAAAAAGGACCCGCTCCCACAACAATCCTTAGTGATGCTGATTCACTTTGGAAGAATCAACATGATCATTTCAATTATTATGTTTTCCTGAAGGATGGCACACATGAAGATGAGATAGAGTCAATTTGACTCAAACATTTAATATTATTTCACCAATGTATTAAGGTTAAATGTTAAGGTTAAAGGTAAATGATAACATTTTTATGTAGACGAATCAGTTTTTAAAAAAGAATACACCCATAGAGCCTTTAGAAAGGTGCCGAATAAATGTATGGCTTTTCCTTAAAAAATGATTATGATTGTGAATGAAGCATTTAAAAAATGTTGGCAGGTCCAAAATGAATGTTTTATTAATCTCTGTGGAAGATATCTGACGTCTGGTTCCCACTTCTAACAAGACTTGTGAGCCAATAGTAAAAAAACAAAAACGTCATCACTCTACCACGAAAGATTCATCCCTTGTCATGAGACAAGAGACTGAGACTAGTTTGTACAAGGAACTGGCAACCACTTGTTGTGAAGTAAATGCAATGTAACGGGGAGGGAGAATGCAACATCGAGTGGCTGAATGTTATCAGTGTTATCATTTGCACCTTTAAGGTCAGGGCACACTATGTTAAAGTCTGCAGTGTTTTCTAAAAAGTGAAACTTAAGGACCAACATGTACTCCAATCATTGTCATACGGTCTCTTACACAAAGTAAACACTGCTGCAGTCCACCTAAAGCAAGATAAATTAAACATATTTTCAGTTTTACCCTCTTCCCTCTTTTGTTTGATCTCGGGGCTACGGGATTCAAAGCAGCAGGTTTTGGCCTTTACTTAAAACTCAGACGTTATCTACAACTCAGCTTGAGGCCTCATTAGCTCGTCAGCCATCTATCCCCATCATAGTGGACTAGAAAAACAACACCATACAGAGCTGCTGCATTTAAAAGTATAGATTATTTGGTAAGCTGTAGGCGGTGTGTAATGATGCATTGTTAAACATGTGTTTCAGAGTATCCTGTTTCCAGCATGAGGTCTTGTTTGAGAATGTGAAGTCAATACTGTTGTTTGTCAAAGAAGTGAAAGTACATGTTTGATTAAAAGACAGAAATCAATGTGTGTCTGGGAGGGATTCTTTCTGGTGGTTTATTTGTGTGTGTGTAATTCTGTGCCATCAATATCATTAAATATGCAGTTAAATGAAATCCTTTGTGCCTTGGATACTGCATTTCCTCTATTTACAGAATGCCTGAGGTGTTTACGTTCATGCCATCGTGTGTCTCACCTGTATTAGGATGACTGACAGCACACCAGGACCAGTTGAGTTCATCATATCCATGTAGTGTTCGGTCAGAGCCTGCCTGCAGCCGCGGCTGTACAGGTTGAGCTCCTCTGATTGGTACTCGTAGTTGTAGTGTGCGTTGTTATCCGTCAGGTGGTACCTCAGGCAGGGGCGAGGAGAGGCCGGGTTACAGCAGCTGAAAGGAACGCCATCCAACAGGTAACGGCCGTCCACGTTGCTCCGGATACGACTGGAGACAGAGGAGGGAGGGACAGATGATGGAGACAAAAAGACAGAAATGAGAGAAGAAAGAGGGAAGTTAAAGGCTTGACTTTTAGCTCAATACTCACTTAACATTAGTGAGAAATGAGCAGTGCCTCTCTACTAAGTGTCATCATGTCATAACCTTTCTGTTCACTCATTCCTTTTCGCTTATTTCATCTTTGACCAACCTTTCTCTGCTTGCTTCATGACCAACCTTTCCATCCATTTCTGTCATTCTCTTCAAAAGTAAAGGCCAGATCTATTTTTAATACACTCCTCATCTACCTTCACATCTTTCTCTTTCTCCCTCCAACCTCTCCATAACATATCGTCTGACCTTTTTGGATGTGAAGTCTACCCATTCATCTAGATTTCTCCTCTCTCTCCTGTATACCCCTCATCAGTGCAGTTTCTCTCTGTATTGTGATCCACTCACTCCTTGACGTCCTTGTGGGTGAAGTCCAGGTATCTGTTGCTGACCCACTGAACTTCAAACCAATCCTTGAAGTTGTTGTTTCCACAACAACGAAACTCCATCTGCAGACGATCAATGGTCTCTTTCTGAAAACAGCGGCCCGGCACGTCTGTGTCCTTGTAGAAACGAATACCATTCCTCAGGCCGACCTGACAGAGTGAAAGAGAAAGATGTTTTATCTGATGTTTTCAAAAATTGTTTTACTGCACAGTGTGCCAAAGGTGCAGCTGATTTTTAATAAATAAACCTGATGACTAAGTTATGAAGGATGTACATATTTACACATATTGCTCTTAACTCTATGCATGTTCTTTTGTATGCATAGAAATACAAAATACACACACACACACACGCAGATGCTAGTCTGCGTGTGTGTGTGTGTGTGTGTGTGTGTGTGTGTGTGTGTGTGTGTGAGAGCCACTTCAAAAACAAATTTCTATTGCCAGTAAAATTGTTTTCATATTCTGAGTCTACTGCTGATTCACTTTGACCATGATCATATCAATTATTATGTTTGGCTGCAGGATTGCACACATGAAGATGAGAGTCATTGAGTCAATATTAAAAACATTTGCACTTTTATTTATCTGTTTTCTGTTTGCATCTGTTAAAAGATAGACATATGATAAAGATTTTCTGTCTAATTTAATAAAATTTGTATTAGATGATGTCTGGTTTGTTTTGCATTGCAAATTAATTAAATATTTTAAAGCTCTTAATTTGAAGGGCTGACTTTTCTGGTCTCAATGCAACATTTAAACAAGTATAAAAGCTTTAATACTTCACTATATTGTTGGTTAATAAATCTATAAATTTGAAATGACCAGAAAATGGTAAATGTTTTGTTCTGTTTGTATGACTTTGTTTCATTTTCTTTTCTGTATTTTAATTCTTATCTGCATTAATTGCAGGATTTTTTCTCTAAACTCTTCCATTTTCATCTTTCATTTTAAACAGTTTGCTGTCTCTTTCTGCCACAGCAGCTTAGAGGGGAGCAGGTTTCATTTTGTGTTTTCACCCCCATCCTGTTATGGGACAGATCTCTTTACCACAAGGCCATCCTGACAACTACTCTAACCCTTGACCTGTCACCCTCCAATCATTACTGGTGACCCCACCTTCAGGGACTCCTCCAGGCGTCCCTGCAGGGCGAAGCTGAGCACCACGACGGCGATGAGCAGACAGCAGAGCACCACAGCTACAGCATACCAAGCCAGCAGAAGGACTTTCCAGCGGGGGAAGCGGGCTGGGTCCAAGGAGTCCTGACACACGCGACTGGCCACCCAGTTGGTGCCGATGGAGGCCAGGCCCACCATCATCAGGATGTTGGGCACCACGTGGATCTCTGTGTTGTCCATCACCTCAAGAAAAAGAAGAGCACTGTCAAAGATAATAAAGCAGCGGGTCACTTTGTCATTTCCTGCACACACTCCAGCTGGTAATAATCCTGCATTCAATTAGCCTAATCTATTCTAAAGAATGACCTTGGCAGCCAAGAGATTCAATTAGCTGCTGATACGCTGGATGCAAAGACTGCTATGGCAATGTGATGACACATTTAATTCATTGCCCCGGTTACAGCAAAAGTCCATTATAGAGTTTATTATTGGCTGAGTTTTCAAAAGCCTGTCAGCCACTTTTGCCCCATTGTTGTTTCAAGATTACCATTAAATATGTTTTAAAAACTACTAAAAAAGCACTGCCACCTTGTAATATTATCATTCTGTAATATATATCCAGCCAAATGTGAGTTTAGGACAAATAATGGATGTGGAATAATCAGTTCTGTCGATGATCTCTACAAGTTAAGTAAGTAAAGTGCAAAACAAACTTGTCTACATTATGGATTTGTCTATAGCATCCTCCTTGTTGGTCATATTTCACTCATCTGAGCCATCACTACTCAAACTCAATAACACTTTGCTACACAACCATGAGGTTATGGGATCTCTCGTTGGAGATCAATAATTATCTGGAGGCATGTGTTTGTGGCCTGCAGCTTTGCTGGATATCAATGCATGCAACCTGGTGGAAGTCATGACCTTCACCCTGCTGGTCACGTTAACTAAATTCAATACAAATTGAACCCCAAAGACTTTCGATTTTTATACCAGCATTTTAACATACAAAGTCCTCATGACTTAACATGCATGAGTGTGCCTGAGAGTCACGGTATGCATGTTTACACTAGTGTTGTGTGTGCTGCTGCGTGTTTGTATTTGTGGATTAAACTGTCGAGCTAAGTTTAAATAAAAGTCACCGATAAGCACCGGCACAGCAGACTCAGTAAACAACCACGAGGTCTGAGCACATAAACTTATGTTTGTGTAACTTTGAATTAATTCATGCCAGTGTATTTAAACTTGTCCCTCTGGTCTTTAAGTTGACTATTCATTAATTTGTGTGTCTCTACCTCGGCCCTACGGAGCAGCTCTGTCTTTAGGTAAACCCCCAGACAAAAGATGATGCCCCCCCACAGCACTGTCATCCAGGACAGCAGCCACAGGCCCTGGGCCAGATGCACCCGCCGCTGCTGGGTGAACTTTATCTTCAGCAGCACCATGGTCACAAGAGGGTTTCAATCTTGCAGAAACACAGTGGTCAATGCAAGCCTTGTTGTTTGGTGAGTTATTAGCAGGTTGAGCTCATCTAAGTTGTTCCAGGTGGAGGGGATAAGCAGGTAGATCCCTCAGATAAAGGTAAAGGACACAGTCGACCTCAGAGGATAATCCAAAAGCTTTCACTTGGATGCTGAAATTGTCCCAAAATGGATGACGAATAATCCAAATCAGTGCTGCAAAACCACAGAAAATGTGAGATAATAGTCAGAAAATGAAATATGGAAGAAAAGAGTGAAGTATTCCTTTTTCCAGAGATGACAGCTTTTCGCCTCAAGTCGATGTGTCACACCGCCGTAGCCCCCCCTTCGAGCTGATCCCTTCCTCTTGACGTGATGTCGTCTTTTGATGGCGCCCCTCTGGGTCTGGGTCTGTGCATGTGCGGCGACCCCCTAAACCGCTGTTCCCATGGTTGGAGGACACCGAGACTGGGGAAAGTCGAGAGTTTGGAACCGTAATCCCCCAACAGAGTCCCTGGGATCCTATTAAAGTCCAGGGGCCAATGGGAAAGCAGGCCAGTGTCTGATCAGCAAACTTGTTCTGATAGACACGTAGTATGGGAGGGACTGTTGGGACTATTATGACAGGTGGACTTACCTGAAGCCCATCAGCACAGGCTGGACACTATGGATGCCTCAGAGACAGAGTAGATATCATAGACGCAGTTAGCTGAGGCTAAATAATGTCATGAGATGTGAGAAAATGAGCAAGAAAATCTAATTTACTGTCAGCAGTACCGAATGTTGATTGTGTAATAAGGCAAAGATACGCAGTAAGAGGAGAGAAGAATGAATTCAAACAGGCCCTAAAGTCCCAAATGTTAATATAATATTAATAAGTAGGTTTTCTTTAGTGTATTATCAGCTGAATAATACACGCTACCTTAGAATGAGCCCTTCATATCTACATAGGGAGCGTGTCCTCTCCATGGAGTGTACCATGTTGCACCGCCATGTTTCTACAGTAGCCCAGAACGGACAAACCAAACTCTGTTAACTTCTCCTGCTTGGACCGGAGTCAATAATATTACTCGTTCCTGTCGCCACCACTCTCTCTCTCTCTTGCTTCACCACTCGCACACACACACACTCTACGTACTGGCTCTGCTCTAAATGGCTCTAGAGAGGGACATTTTCACATCGGCTACCGTAGCTCTCCAACGCACTTGGCACACGTGAGAGGCTTCAGTTGGTTGCAATCTCTTCACCTCACCGCTAGATGCCGCCAGATCCTACACACTGGACCTTTAAGTAAAAGGACACTGATATTCAATTCAATTTAATTTATTTTTATTTAGTGTCAAAACACAGCAGAAGTTATCTTAAGACACTTTTCATGTCAAGACCGTACTCTATAATTTAGAGATCCAACAACAGATCATGCCCCGGGGGGCTGTCTATGCGACAGTGGCAAGAAAAGACTTCCCTTAACGGGTAGAAACCTCGGGCAGGACCAGGCTCTGGGTGGGCGGCCATCTGCCTTGACCGGTTGGGTTGAGAGAGAGAGATGCTATGCACAGATGTTATCAGCTAAATGTAGCCTACTTAAAGTATCAAAAGTAAAACTTCTCATTCTGTAGAAAAATGGCCCCTGTGACATATACATTATTATATATGATATTATTAGATGCAAGGTGTGTGCCTCTTTGCAGACTACTTGTTTTCATATTTGCCAGCCTATGGCACACTCACAGGTTTGTTATAAGAGAGCTTCATCAACCTGGGAAGCCTAAAAAAGGGGACTAAACGGCTTGCAAAGTACTCTGCTATCAATGGAAGCCGCCATATACAAGTATACATACATGTATACATCTGAAAACTTCACTGCAGAGTGCCACGGACCCCTGGGGGTCCCCGGACCTCACTTTGAGAATCACTGATTTAGATGAACCCATCTGAGAAGCTTGGAGGAACTGCTAACAACATGGCAAGAAGCCCCAACACTAAACTGAGGCTGTTAGATAAATGTAGTGGAGTTAAAAGTACAATATCTTTCTGCTGAAATGTCATGGAGTGGAAGTGTAATGTAGCATAAGTTGGAAATATTCAAGTAAAGAACTGTACATGTACCTCAAAGTTATACTAAACCTACTCTTGCAGTATTTATGACGTGGTAAATCAATGACACAGCACCCACTGTATATGAGAAAGCCTACATTGTCCACTGATTCATTTATTGACAGAGTTAAGTGAATACTGTCCCCAATATGCTCTCAGGGGTTTAGCGGAGGATGGTAGCAGAGGCTTGTTCATGTGAAGTGAAAGTAAGACTATGGAGAGGAGAGTTGTGCCTGTATGGGATTATGTATATAATGCAGTGGGGAGGTAGGCTGGTGGGGCTGGATCAACAGGATTAAACTGTTATTAAAAGTATTTATGACAGCTTGAGTCAGAGCGATAGTCAGGTGGAAGGCAGTCTTGTGTCCCCTGCAGCTCTTGCAACACACCAAACACAAAACTAAATTAAACGCTCATCTTATATCCATATATTATCCATTAATGTTCTTTTACCACATCACTATTAATCACATTTGACTGAGATGTCTTTTAATAGTGAGATTGATGGAGAGTTTTGCTCATAATGACACAATGAGCATAGTTGTCCAGCCCTCTGGTGGCAGAGATGGCGGTCAGTCGGTCTGTCCATCCAACATTTTGGTTAGAGAAATATATTTTAACAATTTAAACTAAACAGATATTCAAGGCCCTCGGCAAATAATTTCTTTCTTGCATCAAATACAACATTTTTAGTTCAGCTAATATTAAGGATCTAAGAATAGCAAAGCTGTGTCTATGTTGTTTGTTATATAAAGAGAGATTACTAACGATGTCTGAAGTTGACAGGAGAGAACAAGACACGATGAATAATGAGCAGACGTCTGTAATCTGAGATGTCGCATTAATTTAAGATGATTATATTTATTGGTAGAACAGCCGTAATGACACAGTTACATATTGAAGTGATTAGTTGCATAATTCAGAGGGTACACTGACGAGAGACGTCGGCTTTACAGATTAAAATAACATGAATATGTTGCTGCTTCACTCTATGACATCTACAGTCACAATAACTTCACATAATTACAACTTTTACATTTTGTTCTGCCCACTACAACCACTTTAAACATCTACTCCATATCATTTCAGAAAGGAAGGGCCACCACGTTTTATGTGTCACATATATACAGAGTCAGTAAATATTTACACAAATCTCTGCACGTACATTTTTCACTTTATACTAATTTGAAATTATATTTCACATAAATCAGTATATAACTTTAACTTAATATCTATTTCGCTGCAGTTTTCACCTTACAAGAGTTATTCTTCACAAATATACAGTACAAACATTACAATTTTACAATATCAAGTCTGGTTGAATTATTATTAATACAAGTATAACTAACATATTTTTCATTAACGGTACGACTGTTGAAGTTTCAACTGCTGTTGAAAGATGACTATTTACACTCAGTGTCCATTTTATTAGGTACACCTGTAGTGCAGTCCGATATAGGACAGCCAGGACAAAAAACAAAACTAAGGTGAAATTTGAACACAGATAAAACAGTACAATAGATAAAAACAATTCAAAAATGTTATATAACCTTTATGATGCCTCAAATATTCAGCTTTTGTTGACACTGTTATAATTAAATTCCATGTTTCAGCCTTGTTGAGGCATAGTTAATGAAGGTGTACAGCATTATATTCAGAGGTGTTTCTATTATTCTGACCCCCGCATGTGTGTAAATCTGAAGGACAAAAAAATTAGAAACAGCTCTTAATATAATGCAGTCCAGTACAACAACACCTGTAACTAAACGAGCTCAGTAAGAAACATTTAATTTACAATGTCACCCAGAACTGAACATTATAAACGTCTTACAGGTGGAATTTATGGCAGAGCTGTTGTATTGAATTGCAATAGATCGTACAGGTGTACCTAATAAAGTGAGTGTTTGTCACCTGCTATATACACTATAAAGCAGATGTTTGTTTTTCTTCCCGAAAGGTAAGTGGGTCTCTTCCTCAGCAGGTGAGAGAGAGATTAATAGATTTAAAAAGGTTGTTAGCTTCATTCATCTATTATCCGCCTGTCATTTATTGAGTTATATCAATTAATAGCACAGCCGTCTCACATAAAATCCTTTTTCCTATAACTGATGATAGGCTATAGTTGTTGAATAACACTGTTATTCTCAAGAACAGAAGTCCTTGACATCTCGTCGTTTCATTATACAGGTCAGCTGCTGAAATAAAGAGCTGCTTCCATCTAAAAATATGAAATATTCATCTTAAAAAGCTTTTTTAAGAGGCGATTCTTCCCATCAACTTGATATCTATAATCACAGACAATACTGGATGATTTTCATTTCATCTCTTCACACTGGCTCTTATTTAAACAAAGAGGCCGTTTTGATACTCAACAGTGGCATTTGAGTTAGACGTTGTATGACATTTTATGTGATTGGCGAGCTCTCTGTTAAATTGCGGGAAATTACAGAGCAACAGTGAATACACAGTAAAATACATAATAACATTACCACTTACATGGAATATTTATAAAGCATACTTGCCATATTTTGACATTTAATTAGTTTGTTTGTCCACTGCAGGCTTTTTTTCTTTGAGTACATTATCTCTTTTCCCAATTCAGTTGTTTTGTGTGGAAATCTTGTACTTCCAATTTATTTTAGCAATTCTTACGTTTCAACTTCAAGCAAGGAATCTCCTTCCTTTTCGTCTGTGGATTCTGGTTTATGAAATCCTTAAAAGGACACCTAAAAGTTCATTATATACAAACAAAAAACAGATTGTTCTGCTATTTTGGGGATACAATATCCAATGCCTCTGACAGCAAATACTTGATGACTTAATAAATATATATTTCAATGCATTAAGATGAGAATGATACATTCATCCTGCCACGTTGTTAGATGTCATTTTCATTCTACCACTCCTGCCCGCCCGGCTGCTCCCTCCCTCCACCCGCCTCCGTATAGGGCTGCAGCTGCTGCAGGAACTCATCCAGTATCTGCTGGGCTGACACGGAGGTCGGGGTCGCGTCCGCAACGTCCTGCTCCAAAAGCGTTACCTTTACCCCACCCTTCCCGCCCCAGCTGTCACCGCCCACGTGGGCCTGCTGGAGGTTTGGCGAGGGGTCAGCGTGGTTAGGAAGCTGCTGCTGGCTTTGAGGATAGAGAGGTTGAGGTCTGGCAGCATAACTGGCAGCCATTCTCTTATAGATAGCAGTGCTGATGTCAGTTACAGAGAGAGGTGGGCTGTGGCTGGACTCGTGCTGACCATAGCCTTCACTTCCTGTCGTTGGCACCCCCGGTTTAAATGGTAGGAAGGCTGTGACCCTCTGCAGACCTGCTCCTGATTTCAACCAATCATTCGATGCTTCCTCCACTTTAGGCGCATGGGGATGGCCGTCTGCTTGTAGGGAGGAGGCAGGATGGCTGATTGGAGCGGAGGTCGTCAGAAACTTCTGTATGGCGTCGGCTGAATCGAAATGCTTCTCCAATGACTCCTTTATCAAGAACGGCACCTGAGGTTGAGACACACAAACTCTGAATTTAATCTATGCAAAAGAAGAAGACACTTTATAAATCTCTGAGAGTTTATAATAGATCTCCTCGTCTCGTTACCTCAACGGTTCTTAAATACTTGTTTGACCTACAGAGTCATTTCAGGGGTGGAATCTGATTTATAACCTCGGACAAAGGTCACATCACATGAATGGAAATGTTTTCTTGCACACATGAACAGATCATGAGACAATGGAAGCCCTACCTCTGCCCTGCATCGCTCCAGGTTGTTTTTTTTGTCTTTTTAGCAACATTTTGCAGGTTAACCATGTGTGCAAGTACTGTACTAAGTACAATTTTGACGTACTTGTACTTTTTTGTATTTCCATTTCATGCTACTTAATACCAGAGGTAGGACCAAGTCATTATTTTGCAAGTCACAAGTCTCAAGTCTGTGCACTCAAGTCCCACATCAAGACTAACAATTCCTAAACTTTGAATTTCGAGTCCTAAATGCGCTTTTCACCAAATGCAATGCCATTTTAACAACAGAGTAATAATATATTAAATTTACAAAAATCCTGAATACTTTTTAAAATTTGTATTTATACGTTAAAACAAGTGCGATGATTCGGGAAATTAATTGATTCATGGCACACTTTTAAAATAACATACTTTTTAAGCTTTGCACTTGGGGGAAGGCATTTTCAAGTCAAAAGGCTCAAGTCCAAGTGAGGTCACGAGTCATTGGTGTTAAAGTCCAAGTCAGTTTTCCAAGTCTTTTTTGATTTTGTCAAGTCGAGTCAAAAGTCATCAACTTTGTCACTCGAGTCCGCTCCTCTGCTTTATACTTCTACTTCACTTCATTTCAAAGGGAATTGTTGTACTTTTGACTCCACATTTCCCATGTATCTCAGATTATTTTAGATTAGAGAAATATATAAAGAATGAAAAAAGATTTTTGTATTTTTTTCCTTCTCTGTTATTTTAGGAGGCCTCAGATTTATCTTGTGACCCTCTGCAGTTACTCAATGTTAAAGGATCATGAGCAAAACAATGTGATCAGGACATCCCTACTTTGGACTGAGCACTTTGGCTTCCCTATGAGAAATGTCAATAATAGTCTCTAAAACCAGCCACTAAGAATAGGGTCTCTATTTTTGGGGCCCCGTGACCTCTTGTGCCCCTACATAGGCCTGTCCCCAGTGGGTCCATTCGATGGTTCAGTCACGCTCTCACACACATTAGTAGAGACATTTTGATTTCATGGTGACCGCTACTTTATCATCTTACATTTTGGTGACTGCTTACTCACTAAAAGTGAATGCTTAGACAAAAGCATCAAAACTTTAACTTTTGTAACCATGCCTTAAAAAGGCACCAAAAGTACAAAAAAGCTTGCTCTTTATTTGTTGTATAGATTTTTTCTGAAGCCTTTCTGTGTTTGTGTTCATTGAAATGTGTGTAGATGTACTGTACGGGAAATGTCTTTCACAGAAGCCTGTATGATGAAATGAAAAAGGTAAACAAAGAACTAAAGACAACAGTGTTTTGTATAAAGTATATCAGTGAATTGTTGCTGCTTTGCAAGAGTAATTAATTTTTTTTATGCAAAAAAATGCCATTTTGAAAAAGCATTGTGAGGTTTTGATTGCAGAAAAATGAAAGAAATTAGATGTTTATCTCCAGGTGTTGTGTCTTATTTGGCTTGTGTGTAGACACCTTGTTTTGACACCATGAGCCAGCGTGTAAGCAATTGCAAAAACACTGTAATGCCTCTGTACTCCCACACAGGTGTTTTCTGTTTGGCTGATTAAACCTCTTCTCAGGACGGCGTGGGCGTGTGTAGACTAAATGAGCACAGGTCATAATCAGCCAGAATAACTGAAAGCACCTGTGTGGGTGTTCACAGGCTTTGACCTGAGTGTGATAAGGCTCAAACTGAGATAAGGAGCAGCAGCAGTGCAAAAGCAGGCTTAAACACATAAACTCACCTGTGTTTGAAGCAGCTTTCTGTGAAAATAGGGTCACTAGGGTGATGTGGTTTCATAATATTACATTTGAAATATTGAAATGACCTGCCTAACCAAGGATTAAAGAGGATTAATACATCAGTAATGTATTTAGTAAAATGTCTGCTATCTGAAGTATGCATGGATGTCCAGCAGGCGGCACTCTGCTCACATTGATGTTCTCCAGGGCTGCGATGGTCCTGTGGGCGTCCTCCAACTCTGAGCTCAGCTGAGACACACGGTTCTGCAGGTACTTCCTCTCACTAGTCAGGCTCTCTGACTGCACACATACCAAGACATACAACAGGGTGACATTTACATGAAAGTAAGTCATGATTTATGAAACAGGTGCAAGATAAGATCCCTCATTTATCAATCTGCCCCCCTGGCTTCCCCAATCTGATATCCATGAGCTGCACAGCACATTTAGTTGAACAATGTGTGCAATAACAATCCATTCTTTCTATTCTAAGCAGGTTTTCTCACCGCTATATGCAGGTGTTCCCCCAGCAGGTTGTTGGCCTGCTTGGTCCCAGTGTGGGTCTCCAGAAGGCTACAAGACACAGAGAATAGAAGAAAGAGGAAGACATTAAAAAAACAGTCTACCACCATGTGATTATCTATTATGTAAGGTTATAAAACAGCTGTTTGTCGGGCCAAGTGGCAACCACAAACTCTCCTAACAACTGACACCAGACTGGAGCCCAGTGTGAGGAGACCAGTCACTCCAGTTGCTGTTGAAGGACATGTGGTATGTGTGTGGCAGGCCACAGTGGTTGTTTGGTGACAGATACAGGCTTGACAAGCCTCGGGTCACAACAAGACTCACTGGTGAGTGTGAAGGACAATGACAGATGCATTGAGTCCCCCTGTCTCTCTGTTGGCCGGGGAAAAGGGGTCAATGCACGACCAAAACATCCACAGAAATATAACATAGGAGACTGTATGTTCCATGGATCAATTAATCTATAGAAGCTGTTATGTAAAGCTATATAGGTTTCACTTGATGGAGTCGATATGTATTTATTTGTGCATATAAGCCATAAGGCATAAACAATGTTAATCATGCATGTTGTTCTGCTTATGATCCCAAACCTTTTATATTTCTCCTTGACATGACTGAGCTCGTCCCTGGTTCTCTGCAGCTCTGCCTCCAGGCTCTCAATGCAAACCACCGTCTGCAGCAGGTTCTGGTGAAGATCTGAGTTCTCCTCCTGCAGCGCCCTGAACACAGAGGAATGATGGGAGATGGAGTTTTGTCACTGAATAGACTAATTCCTGCAGAGAAGTGTTGCCATTTTAGACCAATATTTCAAAACATTTGCTGTTTTAATATATTACATACATATACAGTATAGGTCTGAAATCAAGTCATTTTGCAGTAATGACATCAAGAAGTATTCAAGATGAGGCCTCCTCTCATATGATGCCTTTTCATGAGTCTATTCTTCATGCATAGTGAGAAAGTTGTTTTTGATTTTTTTTTAACTATGAAAACATGTCACATCTTACGTCATGTTGATATCAAACTTCATAACTACACGTGATATAAATACCTCATGAAAAAGAACCTAGACTCTTAAAAAACTACAAAGATGGCTGTTACGGAGGTTGTATGCCAGCTAGCTCTATTTTAGCTATAGAGCTACAGAGGTCTGGCATTCAGCACTTCAGCATGTTTAAAAAAACTAATAATGATAATAATAACAAAGACTCAAAAAGATCAATCTGTGCCCTTTTTACATTTTACAAACTACAAAATTATATGAGCGGAATAGTCTGGAACAACATCAATGGAAATGTACATTTTGTATTACATATAGGAGGCTGACAAATATTATTTTTGATTTGAGTTTAAATGTTTAAAGTTCTCTTTCTTTGGTGCTTATGTTATTTTGATACCACAGGTTCAGGTATCGGAGTCAGTATCGGGAATAAAAATGGTATTGCAACATCTCTATTTCTAACAACCCAGAGATGGTTATATAAATCAGTTCCATAACTACGACACCTCTTCCTGTTACAACAGGAGTGGAGGGAGAGAGGACGCTCATTAGTTTGATCAATAACCACTGACCCATCACGAGATAGACAGAGAACAGTATGAGGCAGAGAGAAATGTATGAAAAGCTGCACTCAAATGTGAAGTGAGCAGACAGGAAGTATGTTAGACACTTACTGGAGATGGTCGGCATCGTACAGCGTGTCCTAGAAAAAAGAATAAAGGAAGGATGAGAGAAGAGTGGATAATAATCATAAGATACAGGAGACATTAGGTCATTTAGGATATGATAGTTGACTTTTCATTCGGGGCAAATGTGCAGAAATCCATAAGTGTTTGGATAGATGTGTTTTGCACATTTTATTGAAAATTAAATGTGTCCTGTGTAACAACTGTAGAAATCTTGAAGAGTAAAATGAATGGCGAGTTCTTCACTGTTCACCCAATATGAATGTGAACCTATGCTGAAAGTCAGGACTGACCTCATAGTCATTGTTTCATTGTGTGCTGCAGTAGAGCCAAAACAATGACAAACATATCACCGTCCAAATACGACATGCACTGATATTCAAAGCATGCAAACTGGAACTTTCGAACAAAGCCATTTAGAGGAAAATGGGCGAGATAAACAAACTGATTTAAGTCCCTAAATCTGCGAGCAACACCAGCAGCTCAGGACTGATTCTGGGCTCGGTGCTGTAGGTGAAAAGCATGAATATATACATAAAGAACAATATGTAGTAAGAATAAGACCATCACATCCATCCATTCTCTTTCTATGGGCCATGCTCCAGCTCCTGTAACGCATGCACGCATTGTGTAAAAGGCATGATATACCCAGGAGAGGTCACCAGTCCATTACTGAGGACATGACAGATTGAAACAACTATTGAGTTATGGCAGTTCCAGGAAATGTACTCCACCAGATTGATTAGTTCTCAGCCCCCATGTATGTGTTATTTATATGTACGCGTGAATTCACTGAACCTTAACTTAACAAACTCAGCAAGACCAAATCCTACACAGCGAACACCAGTGGAAAAAGGCAACGTTATGTAATGTTGTGAGTGTTTATCAGTTCATAAGAGTGGAAGCTCGAGCAGGTTCTTACATAAGAGCAACGGGATACTTGCTCTTATCCTGCCAACTCACTCTCAGACTGTACATAGTGTGCTGTGTGCTGGCTATGGAAGACTAGTTCTGCCACTGTGATGAAAAAAAAATCCCGTAAGTCATTATAATGAGAAGCTATCTAAAAAATAATTAGTTGGCATCTCAATATGTTGACTGTCTCAATATTTTTACATCGTATCTCAAAATAATGAGAAACCTAGATATTTTGTCATATATAAATCAAAATAATGAAACCCTTTTGACTTAGTATCTCAATACTAAAGTCAATATATTGAGATATTAAGTCATCATTTTGAGATAGTTTCTCATTGTAATGATTTACAGGACCTTTTTTCATCACAGTGGCAGAAATGAGCTTCCATATCTGGCTACTAGTGTGAGCTAGTGTGACACATTTGTCTCAGTGGATGTGTGATGTGTATTGTTTCTTTCTCTGTCTACAGTATATAGTTGAATCACAGAACATACGGTAGCTCAGGTAAATCAGGTGGTTTCAAATGGAGATTCCCCTAAAAGCAAAGGAGTAACGTCTGCTGCATTGCTGAAGAATGACTCAGCTGGCAGTGCGTAGTGTTTGACACGTCCCACACAGCCTGTGACTCAGCTATTACTGCCTCTGCAAGAGAGGAGCAACGCTGCATTCATTACGTTCACCCTGTTCTGTCTACACAGAGATACCCTCCCTTCAATGCAGCATTACGCCTTCAGGAGCCTTATCACTGACTCGTTTTACAGTTAGACTCACGATTCGTCTTTCTTTTTCAGGAGTCTGACTCATGACGAGATATTATAACACAATTTGATTCATGGCTTTATCAAAAATGCCCTGTTTGAAAGCCATTTCTGGTTTCCAAGGTTTCCCTCCTTTGTTCACATTCGTTGATTTTGTTTGATGAATGTTTTAAAATTCCCACATATCATACAAATTAATATATATATAAATTATATTAAATGACTGCGATATATTACTTAGGGATAACACATAACTTATCAGTTATTATAATTTATCTCCACTATGATCCTCAAAGTGTGGCAAATGACAGTAGGGAAACAAGCTTATTAGAGAATCCAACTGTATACATGTATATGTAAACATATGTTTAAAATGTTATCAACCGAAACACATTTTTATTAAGTCAATCGATTCAAATATTTAATCGTGATTAATCACATGATTGTCCACAGTTTATTGCGATTAATTGCAAATTAATCACACATTATTTTATCTTTTCAAAATGTACCTTAAAGGGAGATTTGTCAAGTATTAAATACTCTTATCAACATGGGAGTGGGCAAATATGCTGCTTTATGCAAATGTATGTAAATATTTATTATTGGAAATCAATTACCAACACAAAACAATGCTAAATATTGTCCAGAAACCCTCACAGGTACTGCATTTAGCATAAAACAATATGCTCTAATCATAACATGGCAAACTGCAGCCCAACAGGCAACAACAGCTGTCAGTGTGTCAGTGTGCTGACTGGACTATGACTTGCCCCAAACTGCATGTGATTATCATAAAATGGACATGTCTGTAAAAGGGAGACTTATGGATACCCATAAAACCCATTTCTTGAGGTCAGAGGTCAAGGGACCTTTCTGAAAATGGCCATGCTAACTTTAAAACTGAGCCTGCTACAACCTAAAAATTGCAAGTTGCGTTAAAGAAATTAG
This sequence comes from Sebastiscus albofasciatus, assembly GCA_916701655.1. NCBI lineage: Eukaryota > Metazoa > Chordata > Actinopteri > Perciformes > Sebastidae > Sebastiscus > Sebastiscus albofasciatus. The sequence goes on from CAKAOI010027245.1 coordinate 22,180, forward strand.
TGGCGTTAAAATGAATTTGCGTTAACGCATTATTATTGCGTTAGCTTTGACAGCCCTAGTTTTTATAAATCAATCCTGGCGAATGTCAGTAGAGAAGCTTATTTGTTAAAGAATGCAACCGAATGACGTTATGATAATCACATATACATGTGTTTAAAACATTTTAACCGTGATGTTATCAACTAAAACTTGGTTTCATTCATGTTTCCTGACTCTTCTAAACTGAAATAAGGTATGTACGCTGTACAAGAAGTGATATTGCATTGTCAGATTCATAATCTGAGGCCTGAAATCTCCCGTCTCTCCTGTCTCACATTATTGTACCCTAAAATACTATTAAAGTAAACTCACCCTGAGTTGTATAGAGTGGCCCACATGCTGTGGCTGGTGTCGACCGCTCTGCTCTGAGCTGTGGCTGGCAGCTATGTAGGCCGTGTCTCTGGCCCTGGAGGAATCAGATTTTGTGGATGAGGACTCAGATCCGAGGCCTGGCCCCTGGGGTGACGGAGGGGAGCCGGTGGGGCCTCTGAGTCCAGGGCTGGGGTGAGGCTGGTGCTGAGGGAAGTGTTGGGTGTGTTGACTGTGGGAGGCAGCGGGCTGCTGTTTGCGGTGGTGCCGTTGTTTGGGCTGGCTGGGTTCGGGGCTGGTGCTGGTGCCATCTGTGAGGATCGGGCCACCTCGACCATATCTGTCCCCTGACACGGAGCTACCGGTAGGGGACGGCCTTCTGTCTTTACGGCTGCTTTCATGGTGAGTATTGTGGGGGGAGTGATGAGGCTCCTCGTGGTAGCTCCTCGCTACGTATGAGATCAGTTTGTCTGGATCAGAGCAGTCCGAGTGTTTCCCAGAGCTGCTGCGAGCTGCTTTCTCCTGCCTGCCGTGCTGTTTTGGGCGCTGCTCCCTCTCCTCCACTGAGCTCTCCCTGTGCTTCTTGGGTGGGAGCTGAGGCTTCACAGGGCCAGGTGTTTGTGCTGGAGCTGGGGCAGGTGCCTTCCCACTAGTTTTATCTTCGTTCACACCCAAGATGTTGAGAGCCGACGGACTTATGACCTGTTTTGTAATCTCATCTAGAAAGGCTGAGAATTGCAGCTTTCCCTGCACAAAATTTGCCTTGGCCTGCTCTACCTCCACTGGAGTGGTGCCTTTTCCTTTCTGTCCACTGGGATCTTGTCCTTTGGACACTCTTGGGGACAGCACCTCCATCGACTTCGCCTTGCGAATGTCAGCATGAGGCTCCTTGTTTTTGAGGATGCCTTTGTTGGGTAGCTGAATGGAGGACACTGCTCTTTTGGGGCCCCTGGAGATGCCCAACACAATGTCCTGCTCACTAAAAGCCAGGCTTCGGTTCAAGCTTGCTGCCTTATACAGAGGTCCATTGATGTGCGGTACCCTGGATTGTTCTCCTCCAAGATCACTTTCGTTACCCTGCACGAGGCCCTCTTCACTTCTGCTGTGACCTCGGTCAAGAGAAGCAAAACCACGCTTTCCCTTCTTTTGTGCACTCCCGTGTATCTCACTACAAACAGTGCCGTTCTTGCTGTGTTTGATGGTGGCATAGACAGTGGGCTCGCTGCTGTCGTCCTCCCTAAAACCCCTGCGCATATCCGAGATGTTGGAGCAGGACAGGGAGTGCTGTGGCTGCTCGGCATGGCGAAGAGAGAATTGGTCATTTGCACTTTCCTCCGTGTACCATGATGAAAAAGAGGAGGAGGAAGATGAGGAGAGGGAAGAGGAAGAGGCCCTAGAGAGAGTTACAGATGTGTCGTGGTCGTACAGTATCTCGTCCTCTTCGCTGTGGTGAAAGTGCTGTGTTTGATGACGGTGGTGGGCGTCTTGATGGGGGCCATCATGGAGATAGCGGCCATGTTGGTGGTGACGGTGGTGCCCGTGGCTTTCATCTGTATTTCTGTCTGCGTCATCAAACGTTGTGTACCTACAACACAAAGACACGGGAATATAAGTTAATGATGTCTCTGCACCAATCAGTATTAGATGTGCACATACAAGGGCTGTCAATCAATTAAAATATTTAATCGTGATTAATCATGGACAATCAAATTAATTGCACATTTTTTATCTGTTCAAAATGTACCTTAAAGGGAGATTTGTCAAGTTTGGCCAAAAATGGCCATGACAGGTTTTTGTCACCAAAATTTAGCGCTAGTTTGGAGCGTTATTTAACCTCCTTCTCCACAAGCTAGTATGACATGGTGGGTACCAATGGATTCCTTAGGTTTTATAGTTTCATATGATGTTGCTCTAGCTTTAAAACTAACTTTGACAGCTCTAGCACACACATAACTGCATTGTATGATATAGTGACACTAGTACACACTTATAACTTAACTTTTGCCAAAATACAAATGCCTGCATTTTTTACAGTTTATTGCAATGGCTAAAACATTTTTTCTGAACTAGAGCCCTCTTTGTTGAAACTCTACACACAGAAACCAAAAACATATACACAAAATACAAAATATCTTACATCTCTCTAAGTATAAAACTCTATTATCTAGACTCTTTGGCATTTTCATTGGTAGCACGCTGTAAATATAGACTAGAAACATATTTGTTTATTCTCAATACTCATAACAGTATCAGACACAATTACTTTAACCAAAGATGACGTGATCATAGTTACTGTATTGTTCTGTCAACAAAATACAGTGTATTGCAATTACAGTCCACTTATTCTCTTTCCAAAATTGGCCTCATTGTTGTGCACACCAAAGAGCAAACCTGCATCCTATTTATAGTGATCAATCTCAGATTTCTAAGTGATCTAATCGGTTACAGGTGTTGTCACAGGTGCATTCTGGGTGCAGTTGATTGATAATTGAGTGTGGTATTTCAATGGCAGTGTTTAGCAAACAACACACATACTTAGATAACCATGTGTAGTTTTTTGCAAAAAGTGTGTTTTAGAAATTCAAACTTAGAGTAAAGCAGACAATATGCTTATGGTTCAGCATACCTGGTCAATAGATAGGCTATATTAGTTAGTAGTTTCAATGCAGCAAGTACCATTTTTTGTGTCTTGGCAATTGCAAAAATCTGTAATACCCTACCTCTTCTATTAGAGATAAATGTAAATCTACCAGACTGGAATGAACAATCCTACCTCTGTGACGGAGGGTCTTGATGAAGGTGATGATGGTGGTGGTGCCTCCGCGGCTTCATCTCGTCCGGGCCAGAGGGGCTGTGAACAGGCTTAAAAAACTTCTCCATCATCTGTCTCTTCCCTGGTGTCGATGCCGTCCTGTTGGGCTGACAAGGGGCGCTGATGATGGTGATCCCTGTTGGTACTAATTTCTGACTTCTTCTCTATAAGGCTACAACTTGTCTGTCGATGTCAGCTGCAGAGATCATCACTTCAGATCAGACAATAATCTATTGCTGTTTCTGACCACTAAAATAGGTAACAGCATGTGGTGAGGTATTGTGGAAAATAAATCATATTGTAATCTAGCTAATAAGGAGTTCAGTCCTCAAAAAGTGTCCCTCTAAACAGAAGATAAAATCTCCAAGTGTTTCAGCAAAGCATCCAGTAGTTGGATAAAGTTTGCCTCCCTCAGCGGCTGCCTGCAGAATAATGAACTCCCAGCTCGTGAGCAGGAATGTATGAATTCCTGGATGGTGGTTTGATTTTGCATCATGCCTGATGTAACAGTCGGGTGCTCATTGAACCAACTGAAAGAGCAAGGCCTTTGTGCACATACAGGAGAAAATCGAAGTGAGCCCTGTGGAACAGGATCCATATCACGGTTCATTTAACCCACTGATAGAACTTGCAGAAGTGGGGTTTCCCATACTGTATGTTTGTGCCGCACTTCAACTTCATGTCTACGTCCTATAATCTTGACATTACTTTGTTTTCACCACTATTATTTTATTTTTAATATACAAAAAACATTAATCAAAGCTATTAAACTGTAGCTGCCCCATTGATTTTGAGAGGTTTCCTGCATCTGGCGGTTCATTTAACCCTGATTACATTTACGACGGGTGGGCGACATGACGATACACACCATGGGATGTTTACATTTGTCAGCCATCAGAAATTATGTCATATGGTCTTTACTGTGGAGGCTATCCTTTTAGGTTATTTTAAATAATTGTTGACAATGTTGCAAGACTGTTATGCATTTTTATAATTTTTTTTGTACTAATGCGATGAAGTGCTTTGTTTTGTCTGGTATCTAATTTTCTGGCTTAGCCTAAAAAATCTTCATTTTCAAGTTATTTCATTAATAACTTTCGCAATTGGTTTTTCAGATTTATAGTGGCGTGCAGTATTTCAATATTTCACATCAAGTCAAGTCAATTTTATTTGTATAGCCCAATATCACAAATCACAAATTTGCCTCAGGAGGCTTTACAGTTTATACGGCTTCTTCATCTTGAATGTAAATTTATGTACATTTATTGTGTGATTACTTGTGAATAGATGTAGATGTGTTATGCAACGTCAACACAATATTTCAGTTATTTTTCATGTACAATGCCTCCTCCAGAAAGGGGAAAAAGGGTAAACCAATACAAATTTGGTCTCAAAAAAATATATATATTTCACATCTTCCAAAACTTCCCAGTTGTTATTACAATTGAATATGGCTCCACAGCTCCTAACACAATCCCTGAGTCACTCAATGCAAATTGAGAACAACTCCTTCACAATGACTTTGATTAGCATTAATTAAAGGCCTTGGTGTAGCATTATCACATGAAAGAAAATAACTCTTTTTCTAATGTGTGTGACTATTTTCCAACAATGAAAAAGATCAATTCATTGAGGTTGGGAGGGGCTGAAACTCATCCAGAGGACAACTTCCTACACCCGGCTGTTGCTGATCGATGACAGTAAATGATCCTTCCCACTCTTTGAATTTGCACTTTTAGCTTTTACCCACAAATAAGAGCCATCAAAAATGTGTTCATCTAGTCTTTCTTGCCAAATGCAATTAGAAATATTGAGTTATTTGAACCTGAATACTGTTCATTGACCAGAAGGGGGGAATATACACCCTCGGGCTGATTGCTCTTACCAAAAAGAAGTTTATTCAAGTGTGCTATTAGTATACTTCTTTTAAACTTAAAATAAGAGAGTATACTTTCAGTTTACTTTTTATGTACTTATC
>CAKAOI010027246.1:0-10407 GCA_916701655.1 Sebastiscus albofasciatus
CCGACCGACCGACCGACCGGTTTCCCCTCCGACTGATTACGACTCAGGTTCGGCTAATACGAGCATGCTACGCTAACATTCCCTCTTTTTCCTCAAGCAAAGAAAAGAGTCTCACGTTTGTTCACCTCCACGGCAAAATAAACCTCAGAGAGCCGGAAGCTACGGAAGCCCTGAAAGGCAAGCGAGAACGTTTTATTTTTCTGGTGATCCATTTTCAAAGTCTGATGTAAATTATTTTCTCTCCTGTGAACAGGTGAAAAAATAATGTTTTGCCAGGGTGATATTTTTACGTTACTTTTTTTCTTCTTCTGTGAAACAGGTGGAAAATAAAAAAATCAGGCAGATTTTTCTGAGTTACTTTTTTTGCCGATGTGTTAAAATAAATGAAAAAAAAATTCGGTTGATTTTTCTAAATTGTTTTTTTATGCGTGTATAAAAACAAGTGATTTGTTTTAGGTGATTTTTCTGAGTTACTTTTTTTGCCAATGTGTTAAAATAAATGAAAAAAAATTTCGGTTGATTTTTCTAAATTGTTTTTCTTATGCGTGTATAAAAACAAGTGATTCGTTTTAGGTGATTTTTCTGAGTTACTTTTTTTGCCACTGTGTGAAAACAAGTGGAAAATATTTTTTAGGCTGATTTTTTTTTAGTTATTAATGTTTTCCTGTGTGAAAAAAAAGTTAAAAAATAGGCAGATTTTTCTAAGTTACTTTTTTTTGCCACTGTGTGAAAACAAGTGAAAAAAAAATTTAGGCTGAAAAAACAGTGAACAATAATAATAAAAATTTAGGCTGATTTTTTCTACATTATTTTTTTGCCACTGGGTGAAAACGGGTGAAAGAAATCTGGCCGATTTTTCTAAATTGTTTTTTTTTATGCCTGTATAAAAACAAGTGATTCGTTTTAGGTGATTTTTCTAAGTTACTTTTTTTGCCACTGTGTGAAAACAAGTGGAAAAAAAATATGTTTTGCCAGGATGATATTTCTAGGTTACTTTTATTCTTTTGTGAAACAGGTGGAAAATAAATTAAAAAAAATCAAGCTGATTTTTTTAAGTTACTTTTTTTTGTCACTGTGTGAAAATAAATTAAAAAAAAAATTTAGGCTGAAAAAAGTGAACAATAATAATAAAAATGTAGGCAGATTTTTTTCTACGTGATTTTTTTGCCACTGGGTGAAAAAAATCTGGCCGATTTTTCTAAATTGTTTTTCTATGCCTGTATGAAAACAAGTGATTTGTTTTAGGCTGATTTTTTTCTACTTATTACGACCACTAGAGGTCACCACTACCCCGGAGGTCTAAACAGGACTGAGCATTCAGGTTTTCCTCCAGGTGAGTTTTAATGTCTCCATGAAATCTAAACACGAGGTAGTATAGGCCGTTTTCAACGGCATTGCGTTGCTAGGCAACAGCTTGAGTCCATGTTTACTTCCTGCCAGTTTATGTCATTCACATACAGTTACATTACTGCGATGTCTTTCTTTTGATTAGTATTTCAATCAGCCGTTAGCGTAATTTTTCTTCCACCTGTTTTCACCAAGAGGCAAAGAAAACAAAAAGAAAATTAGAAAAATCAGCCTGATATTTTTTTTCCCACCCGTTTCACAGAAAAAAAGTAACTAAGAAATATCATCCTGGGAAAACGTTATTTCACCTGTTCTTAAGTCTTACACATAGGAGAGAAAATTATTTACATCAGACTTGGAAAATGGATCACCAGAAAAAAAAAAAAAAATCTCATTTGCTTTTCAGGGCTTCCGTACAAAAAACAAAAGCACTGATTCACATTTTGAGAATTATTTTCGCCAGAAAACCAAAAAAACATCAAACTAAGAGATTTTTTTTAAGGTCAAACATGAGGATTTCAGTTAAAGTAAAACATTTAAAAGTAAAACAGAAACAGAACCTCATTATAAAACTAATAGATTTAGTGTGAAGTGATCTGATTTTAAGGCCCGACGATCAGTTCCTCCAACAACAACACGGAGACGAGGGAAAACATTCTGTTGGAAACTAAAGTGTGAAGTGACTTCCTGTCGTTTTAAAGGAACAGTTCAATATTTTGAGAAAAAAAACCCTGCGTATTTGTCATGTGATGGTTTGTGATTGGTTAGCTTAGCTTAGCAAACAGTCTTTGTTTTTTTTTACAAATTAAACAAACGAGATATAACGTGTTACTCATCAGTGAGCCTCAGACGTGCTGGACGGAGCCAGGCTAGCTGTTTCCCCCCGTTTCCAGTCTTTGTGCTAAGCTAAGCTAACCTGAGAGCGGCGCCGATCTGAACCTCTAACTCTCAAAAAGGAAGTGAATAAGCGTATTTCACAAAAACTCTTTAAATAAAAGTACCAATATTAACCTCAAAATTTATCGAAAATTACATTAATATAAAGATTACTTAATAATTATATGCTAAAATAGCATATAAAGGTTAAAATAGGGCCCTGAGGCTTGAGAAGCGGCTGCTCTAATGTGACTGATTGTCTACACAGATGTCATGATTCAGGGACGTTTTTAAGACATTTCAAATAAGTTATTTGATAATTATTATATATTTATCAGCAAACATGGATATATCAATTAACTTTGTATTCTTTTCCTGGAACTGTATTAAATAAATGACCAGCTATTGGGAAATAGAGGAATATAATTATTAAATAAGGTTTATAATAAAGTAATATTCGATACATTTTGAGGTAATTTGGCAGTAATTCCAAAGAAATTTAAAATACTTATCACCTAATTACCATGAAATATGCCGACCTGTAGAATGAAGCGTTACTGAGAAACGCTGGCGGGCCAGATGTCTCGTTCCACACACGGTTTTTAAACTGGTTTCTTTTTGAAATGGGAGCTCATGACGGTGCCGGTGCGGTCACATCACACTCCTGTTTTCACGTCTGTTGACGCAGTTAAAAGCGTGCGTTTCCTGTTTCGGTGCGAACGACCGGACGAACGCGGCGGGCCGACAGAAACACCGCCGCACTAAGTGATTATTGTAGCAGCGTGTTTCACAGTGTGTGATCGTCCAACACAGTCTGACGGCAGTTTGTGAAATAGTCATCGGACTTAATGATTCGTGTACATCGACACCAACTTCCCTTTTTTTTTTTGGGACGCTCAGCACGACTTCCAGCGACGTATTTGCTGAAGCAACGTCCATTTCTACTCCGGTCTTTTCGAAATGAAACTACTTAGTCAGGCTTAAAGGGACTGTATGAACGTGTTTTAATCCTTTTTATTGCCAATATGTGAACAGGTTGTAACTTAACCTAAAAGAAAAACGAGACCTTCTGCAGCTTTCTGGGGTTTCCTCTCCTCTGTCAGCCTGCAGACGGCTTTTAATGTGAAGAATCGGGGGACATATTTCATTTGTTTTTTCTGTAAGATTCAACAGATGTGACGCCATGCACGCTCGCGAGTGCCTTTAATTTTACAGTGTGCAACTATAGCTAACGTTCGGTTAGAAAATAAACATCCAGCCTTCACAGGAACTCAGACTCCGACACTAACTTACATTCAGTCCCTTTACGGAAAGGTCAGCTTGGTTAGGTTTAGGCAACAAAACTACTTCGTTAGGTTTAGGACAAGATGGTGGTTTAGGTTCAAATAACTAAGTTACGTGACAAATAAATCAACGCTGACTTCTGGTTTCAGACGGGACACGAACGCCGGTCTACATCCATCCACCCCGACCTCCTCCCTACGCCGCGCTCTATACTTCCTGGTTCACTATCACGTGGACTACATACGAGCTGATTTCGTGCTGACCATCAGGAAAAAAAAAAAGTGAACTTTGGTGTCTGTGCGCACAAATCAGAGTCCTAAAAACCCCGAAATGAGTCGGCATGATGTCACTTCCTGTTCCCTCGTCTGGAAGTCAGCGGGTTGTTTAGTTAGAAATCTGAAATAAGGCCGTTTGGTCGGTTTGACGTTTTGTTCTACGACGTAAAATACATCAGTAAATATTCCCACTGGGACATTTTGAAGCCTTCCAAAACCCAATGGAGCGATCCCATTGGCTGTTAGTGGAGGGAACTAGGGAGATGACCACTTCCTGTTTGGACTACAGAAATACGCTTCAGAGCAAAGCTGAAGCTTTAACAGAGAAATCACTTCCTCATTAATCTTTCTATTACGTCCCACTGGCCAACTTTAACCTTTCAGCAACTTGCATTTCAAATAAAAGTAGAAAATATAAAAAATAAATGATTCTTTTTCGTGACTAAAGAAACTCGTAGCATTTTCATATTTGGGCATTTAGAACGCCGAGAGTGCAAAGACTTATTAGTCTCGTGTTTTTTTTGGTTTTCAGATGTGAAGCGCCTCGTGGATCGGCTTCCAACTCACTCACTAGTTCACTTGTTAAGGTCCTGGCACACGGAGCCAACAGGCGGCCGGCCGGCGGACAGTTTGGGGCCGACGGCGAGCGTCTGTCGGTCTAGTTTTTGGCGGTGTGTCCCTCCGCCACCGTCGGCTCTAGTCTGCCCCTTTTCGGAGGCCTTTTCTGATTGGCTAACCGGTGCACGAGACGAGAAACGGACGCGAGGAAAGCACAAGCCGACGAGTAAAATCAACATCGTTCGTCTTCGTCTCGTCTGCTCGTTCCAGATGTTTTCACAGCGACATGAACATCTGGAATGAAGCTAAGCGGTGAGTGAGAGCGGCGTGAAAACGTTTCATGTACGTCTCGTAGCGACGGCTCGTTTATCCGCCGTCCTCGCTCTTCCTGTTTCCCTTTTTCAGCATACTTAGACAACCTCAAGAAAAAACTCAGTTTGTTTCCTGCGTTGTGGTGACTTTGAAGAGTGAAAGTAACTAAATCAGAAGAACACTGCAACAGCATTTCATGTTAAACTTTTACTTTTAATTCTCAGGAAAGAAAACCTGCTTCAGTATTTCTTTCTCTCCTTCTCTCACTCACTGAAGGTCCTTTCAGACACAACGCGACAACGCCACCACTGAACTCTGAACCACCTTATTTCTAACGGAACACGCCGCACCACGCCACAGCGCCTTTTCACCGCATCGAGCAAAGCCCGACTTTTCGCGCTGCACGCTCAAACCGCGCTGTGTCACGAGCAGAGACTGCTCTGGACATCAGGTGGAGCTCTGTTGTCGTCCGGGTGGAAACGGTGGAGATCATAGACGCTGTACATCGCCAGAAAACACGTGAAGAGTGAACATTTGTCATAAAACGGGAGAAATATGGGAGAACTGTGACTCCGGGAGGAAACCGGGAGAGGGCGATGAAAAACGGGAGTCTCCCGGGAACACCTGGGAGGGGTGGCAGGTATGATGATCTAATATCTTTCATGAGGAAATTTGGTCATAAAGGAGTTTGTATGTAAAAATAAGCTTCTCCCTTGCAGGACACATAATGTTTCTAAATGATGTATCTTTGACATTCGTTGTCACGCCCAAACTGATAAAGTGACATATCTGTGTGAGGTTTCCTCTGTGTCGAGCCGTAAACAAACATTTTAGAGGATTAAAATGTAAAGAAGCGGAAAGCACTCTTTACCTGCAGGTGGCTCAGGTCGGTCTGAAGCTGGATTCAGGTGCTCTCGCTGCGTTTCGGGAAACAAGAACATTTAATGTCGACCTTTAAGTGGTGACCGTCGGGGAGGAGAGACAGGCAGTCAAGCAAACACAGATCCAGAGCTCCCCCCGCGGTCCTCAGACGGACGGACGGACGGACAGACGGTGGGAAAAGCAGATTTCGGCGATGAAGGCGTTGATGCGTACAGAGGCTGGTGCACCTCTCAGGAGCGTGCACTTTGACGGAAGCATGTTTTGCAGGACATTACGCTGCCGGCGACCAGCGGCTCGCCTCCTGGTGGCAGATTAAGACTCGGAGGATTCTTCTTATCTACAGGAATGCGTCTCGCACCTGAACCCCGAGCGGCCTCGGGATGTCGGCGCGTGTTTTGCGGCGAAAGGAGTCTGCAGGTTGGGAATCACGGCGCTAAAGAATCCCGTCACCGCGCAGGCCGCTCCGCCGCATATTGCAAGACGGTCGTTCACGATACATCATCGACTGAGAAGAACTTATCTTTAAAAGGCAAAATAATTCCTCTCAGAAGCAGCTCGTTATTCACGGCGCTGTGAGGCGTCAGCGGAGATGAGAGAGTGCATAGAGTTTCACAGCAACAGAAGTGTGGTATCGTTGTGAGAGTGTCGATGATGTGTCGCGGCGAGCGCGGCGCAATGTATCGCCGTACGGGTTATTGTCCCACCGCGAGTCTGCAGAGAGGTGAGGACGGTCGGCTCGCTCTTTAGTCATGCAGTAAAGACAACGAAACACGATGAAGACCAAAGCTTTAGGATCCGACCTGAGGCGTTCTGACCCAAAGATGCCGGCGAGGCGGGGAGGGGGGGACGGGGCGGTGCTGGGGGGTCAGGAGTGATCAGGAGTGATCCATGGGTTCGGTGGCGTTGCTCTGCCCGGCGTCCTGACTCTCCATCTCCTCCGGTTCCTCCGCCTTCCCGTCCGGTTTGCCGGCCGTCACGCCTGCCGCAGCTGGAGGTTCGTGGTCGACCGCGGACGTCGGTTGGCCGGCGCCCGCCTTAGTCCCGCCTGTCCGCTCCTGGCTGGCCCCGCCCCCTGGGGCAGCGGCGGCGGTGGCGTTCTGCTGCTCTCTCAGGTGGCGCTCCATGGAGGCCTGGATGGAGGAGACCATCTCCTGCAGCTTCCTCCGCTGCTGCTCCATCAGGCCGGGGTCCAGACCGCGACCGTCCTTCATGGTGACGAAGCCCGGAGCCATGCGGACCAGCTCCCTGGTGGCGTCCTCGGGGATGTCCGACAGGTCCGGGGGTCCTCGGGACACGCTGGCGCTCAGGTCCACGCCGCTGCTGTGCTGGCGCGTGATAGGCCGGTGCTCCGGAGGGGAGGAGCCCCCGGCGCTGCCCAGAGAGTGGCCTTTACCCTGGAAGGCGGTGACGCTCTGCAGCTGCTCCTTCTTACGGACGACGCCGCCGCTGCCCAGCCGCAGCAAGCCGTGGGACGGGCTACCCTCTCTGCTGCCCCTGGTGGCCGCCTCGGAGCGCAGCTGGACCAGCGCCTCCTTCACCAGCTCCTCCACCTCGGGGCCGACGGGGAAGTGACCGGCGGCGTCCACGCAGAGCTCCAGACGCTCCTCTGCTGCGTTGTAAACGAAGGTCTTCCCCGTCAGGTGAGGCAGCGTGCAGTGCTTCCCGTCCATCAGGCCTGAAACACACGATGACCACAGACGCTCCACCATGTTAACACACAAAACCAGGAAGAGTGTTTCCGTACTGGTGCAAAAGGTGAGTCTCAAAACAACGCTTTCTTTTCAACATCTTCTATCGCTTTCCACAAAACGTCTCACTTTACAAGCTGTCTAAAAACGAAGAGCCACGGGAGACCTTAAAGGTCCGCCTGCTGTTTAAAGTGTAAATATATTATTATATAAATATATTATATGATATATTATAAGAGTACAACGTGTGTTCAAAAGTAAGTTGTGTTATTTGGGCTACCTGTTCGAACACATTACCTCCAAGACGTCAAAAAGTTTTGATCTCAAACCTCAAATCAATTGCTCTGCTGTTCCTGAAGGTCTTGGTGTCATAATGTGGTATTTTGGAGGGATTATTGATAATCTTTATTAATTCTCCAGTGGTAAAAAAAAAGTTAAATCTAGCACCAAATCTGTGGAACAAATGGAATCAACCCAAAAATTGCTGCATTAACTAATTCATGTTTAGTTCTGATTAATGACCAGAACATCTCGAGCCTCAGAGCTGAGCAGCATCTCTAATTAATCCTCAGGTTCCAGCTTCCAGATGATGAACACCACTTCCATGTGACGTCTACTGCTGACCTGCTATCTCCCCCTAAACACCCCCTGGACCCCCCTAAAGAAGACTAGAACGGTTCTACTGTGGGTCTCAGAGGGTTAAAACAAAGAAAACAAGCGTACCCATGTCCTTCTTGACGATGTTGTAGAAGACGCCGCCCTGCTGGAACAAGTGCGGCAGCTTCTTAGCGTACGACCAAACGTCCTCACCTGAACAGACGGAGAGGAACAGCTGATTTTCAAAGCACATTCAAATGAAATTAAACAGAAATGAAATACAGTCTGTCTTAAAGGACCAGTTCATTGTTTTCTTTTAATATCTATAGGAAGTGTTGTTTCTAGTGAGTGAAGTGTCCTGATGAAGCTCCGTCTGCTGAGCGGATGTTTTGTGTATTTTAACCAGTCGGGAGGATTATTATTGAACACGAGCTCCCGCTAACAGGAAGTGCAGCGTCAGGCCCGCGGAGCCGTTCAGAGGGCAGATGAAACCTTCCTGAATATCGACAGACGCCGACTGTTGGCCCGGCCGACTTGTTTATCTGGACGCGGACGCGACCTTTGACCCTGTTGGCAAGGTGAGGCGCCCGAGTCAGCACATTGACTGACACACACACACACACACACACACACACACACACACACACACACACACACACACACACACACACACACACACACACACACACACACACACACGTACGTTCTGGTAGTGTTCAGAGCAGCTGATCAGAAACAGACGCTGCTGTGTGACGGAGCGTCACCTGCACCCGGCTGATATACCTGCTGCTGCTGAGACCGACGAGCGGAGAGGAGCAGAAACAGTTTCCTCTCACACAGACAGAAATAACCTCTCAGTCAGTCAGGCAGCAGCAACACGTCACAGGTTTCAACGTGCACAACAAAGTGCTCTTATACCAACATGTATATGGATAGGGCTTCGGTTCACCTGCAGTATCGCGATATCTAAATAGATGTTTTAACACCAGAATGGATCTATCTGCTTCATCTGAGTCTCTGTGGAGGAAGGAGGAAGTTAACTCTTTTATTGTGGTAGTCTGAGTAACGTGACGTCGTATCCGTTCCGTATCCGTCAACCAAAACAAACCTCAGAGAGTATAACACGTTGGAGGGTCGTCGTGGATACGACCTGCACCCTCCATGTTAAATCCAGCGTGGTAAACACTACACATCCAGTAAAGGATGGAAACACTTTGGGTTTCACACGTTGACAGGAAAAGCAGAGCTACACAGAGCAGAGCTAGAGCTGCATGCTCACTCTTAAAAAAAGGCTAAAAATATGTCCGAAAATAAGTCTGAACAAAGGCTGAAAAAAGCCGAAAATAAATTAAAAAATGTCTGAAATATGTCCGAAAAAATGCCAAAGCATGTCCGAAATATGGCCCACAAAATGTCCAAAAAAGGCAGAAATATGTCAGAAAAAAATCAGAAAAATGCCTAAAACATTTCCAAAAAAAGGCGCAAAAATGTCTGCAAAATATCCGAAAAAAAGTCCAAACAAAGGCTGAAAAAAGGTCAAAATATGTCCAAAATAATTCTGGAATATGCCAAAGTATGGCCGAAATATGGCCCAAAAATTTTCCAAAAAAAGCTGAAATATGTCCGAAAAAAAAAAAGAAAACCTAAAAAAAGGCAGACAAAAGTCTGATATATGTTTGAATAAAAGTCTGAAAATCCAGCGTGGTGAACACTACACATCCAGGAAAGGAGGGAAACACTTTGGGTTTCACACATTGACAGGAAACAGAGCTAAAGCTGCATGCTGACTCTGTCACGGACAGGAAACGTTATGGTATCGCGGTCAACGTGGCGGTGGAGCCGCCGGCCGTCTCGCTCGTCTCCGTGGTGAAATGGGCCGACGCTACGACTGTAGAGCACCCAGGTACTGACATTTGTGTTAAATGCATAAATAACAGACCGTAGAGCGCCGTGATTGACCAAGAATCAGAATCAGAATCAGAATCAGAATCAGAATCAGAATCGAGTATTCAACAAAGCCGTGTAATAAATCATTTTAAATAACAATTCAGTAGATTTGTATCGATGTATTTAAAACAATGTTTTAGTAAAACTATGTGTAAGAGCCTGATCCCAGTCTGATTGATCAAACACTGGTGTCGGTCGGTACTCGGTATCGGCCGATGGTATCGCTATCTGTCGCTAAGACTAAAAGTATCATCAGCCAGCCTCTTCATGTTCCGTCTCCTGAGTTCTCTCAGACATCTGTGAGGAGAACTAACCGTCACTCCAACTCTGTTATTCCTTCTGTCAGGTTATTAAACTCAGACAGGAGTCATTTCATGTGAGACTTTTATTGATATGATAATCATGTAACAATGTCTATTTATTATCTATTTCTTTTCTCTTATCTATTTTATGGCTATTTATTATATTTGATTAACTGATCTGCTGTCCTTCTCCGACCGCTGTGTGTCACTTCTACTGGTCTGTGATTGACGGAACATTTTGGATGGTTGTGTGGACGTTGTGTGGACGTTGTGTGGACGTTGTCTGGACGTTGTCTGAACGTTGTCTGTGACTTTTTCAGTCCCGATAGTGATAGCTGG